>CM077242.1:32469797-32767297 GCA_039654775.1 Spinibarbus caldwelli
GATGTACAACTGTGTACAAAATTTTTGATTGTTTAAAATTTACGAGTTTATCACGGATTGTGAATGTGTGAGTATTTTTGAGACTTTCCTGGTAGCGAACTCCTCCCACGCGGGTCACTTGTACTCTTTAGCCAATCAGATTTGAGCCTGTCGATCGACCAATCATAACCTGCTGTGGGCGTGCCTACCTGTATGTTACGTCATCAGCGCAAGACCACGGTTCAAGTTACAAATCAGCAGAGGTCTGTGCTGTTGATAGTCTCATTTATGGTAACTAGCCTTGTAAAGGTGTATTGTTTTGTCTGTGCATGCTTACTTAAAACTTGGAAGTAAAATCGGTTGTTTAGACACTCGTTAACGTGACCAGAGTAAGCCAGTGGCTGCTATGAAAACAGATAGTGTTGCCAAAAATGCAGCTGTCTTGTGTCAGCCACAATGTCCTGTATATTGGCCAAAATGAAGAAAGAATTCTGTTCATTGGCCTGTTTTTGTTCAGCAACGCTGAGTGGCCACTGCCCACTTAGCACTGACCCTGCCTTTATCATCATAGCTTTATGTAATGATGAATAGACCTCACGAGAACTCAGTGTATGAATAACGGTGTGTTTATACTTACCATTTGTGCAACAAAATACAGTGTTTAATTAATACACACTAATTGTTTTCCTTGCATTTTTCAGGATTTAAACACTTTGGCACATGTGGATGACAGTTACAGACCTCTTCATTCACATTAATCTTTATCTCTTATGTACTTTACATTTATGTATTCATTTCTGCAATCAGCATTCATTTTTTTCATATATTACTACAATTAATCATTGTTAATGTTTAATCTTATGTTGAATTGTGATGTAAAAATCTTTGAGATTACAATACACAAGATGATGATACACAACCTGTTTGCAGATGGTTCAGATCTCTGTGCACTAGAACATCTAGGCATAAAAACAGTTTTCCCCCATGCCATCTCCAGCTTAAACAGCTAACACATGAAGCATTACCTGTGTTCTGTAATTCATTCTACATCTTTAATTATTGCATCTTTCTCAAGTATTATGTAAATACATATGCATATCTCTTATTTATACAGCTGTATATAGAGTAAATAATGCACAAATCTGTACATAAATCTACTGTTCCAGATTCATACCATTAATATTATTTATCGTTAAGTCTTACTATTTAATTTAATTTTTTTTTTTTTCTGTTCTCATGTCAGATGTGTATGTATGTATGTTTGTATGTACCAGGAGCACCTTTAAAAAAAAATAAAATAAAAAATAAAAACAATTCCTCGTGTGTTTACGCACACCTGGAGAATAAAGCTAATTCTGATTCTGATTCTGATGATGTTGGTAAGCAGCAATTTTATTTGCTTTGTAACAGTTGTGTAATTTATGCTGGTCAGACAAAGACAGACTGATCATAAAAAGGAATGCAGCAAAGATTATTCTGTAAACTTTATTCAATTATTTTAACACTTATCTCATGCTTCCTGCTCTTTCTGTATCTGCATCTCTTGTAAAAGTATGAGTTAACAAGCCAAGGTGTTAACTGCTTTGAATATCAGACTAAAATCTGGCACATCCTGACTTCTGACAGAGAGAGAGATAGCGAAGACTAGATCTAACACATTTGATTCATTAACTTTTCACATAATGTATTACACTGATACATGTATTTATCATTCAGCCATGAAATTTACTTTAAAAGAATGCTAAAGACTCTAAACGGGACACTATACCAGCCATTCAGTGTAACTGAGGTTTGAATACCCTTTGACTGAAGAACTTCTAGCACAGCATCAAACTGGTATCAAGCCAATCTCAGCTGTAGTTGTGCTACGTTTGTACTCCCTCATAACTGTCAATTCATATTTCATGTTACAGGCACATTACATTACATTACAGGTCATTTCATGGACATTTCATTCCCGAAGTACTCAGAAAACTTTAATAAACTTTAATAAATTAATAAATCTTATACAGCAACTGTAACAACAGACTTGTTTTAATTCTGACATGAAACCAGAACAATAACAAGAACATTTAACAATGCATAACAAAGCTTTACGCCTTAACAAATACAAAGTAATAGGGTAACCGTTCTAAAAAAAAAAAAAAAAAAAAAAATATATATATATATATATATATATATATATATATATATATATATATATATATATATATATATAGTAATAATGCATGACTTAAAAAAAAATCTGTTGAAATTGTCAAAATGGATGGGTTGCAACATGATTGTTTTGAAAGAGTTACAGTTCCAAATTAAACTTCTAGATTCACATCACCTCATAATTTGTGGTAGGGGATGAATTAGGAGCAGCAGGGTCACGGGTGTCTCAGCAGCTACTTGTACATCATCAGCCTCACAATTCTGAAATAAATAGTATCTGCAGGCTGCAGCATAAACAACCTTAAATTAAACGTACATGGTTTCCAATGTTTGCATGTTATTGCATACATCATCATCAGCTGAATGCGTGCCATCGCAGGACTTGAGACAAGACAAGCTCTGCTCTCACTGCTCTTTCCGGTCCTCAATAAACAAAAACACAAGAGACTGCTTGAAAAATATCCAAAACTATATTTACATAATCTTCTATTTATTTATGACATGTCCCATCAGTCAAAACCTTATTTTATGCTTTACACTGAGTTTACAATCCTAATATCTTAATGTGGTATGGTATCCACGTGAATGATTATTTATTAAATAAACATAAAAATCGATCAATATTAAACATAATACACTCTGGACTAATCAGCAGCCACTGGCTTACTCTGGTCACGTTAACGAGTGTGTCTAAACGACCGATTTTACTTTTTTTTTAAGTAAGCATGCAAAGATACAAGGCTAGGTAACTGAAATTAAACGATCAACTGCACAAACCTCTGCTGAATCGTAACTCGAACTGCGATCTCGTGCTGATGATGTAACATATAAGTATGCACGCCCACAGCGGGTTATGATTGTTCGATCGACAGGCTCAAAATTTTTGTACACAGTTGTACATCTGTGAATTGTGTTTTGCATTTGTGAAACGTATTTTATGAATATATATTCTTATTTTGTGCATGTGAATTGGTTTTTGTGATTTTTTTTTTTCGTGCACATGATTGGGTTTCATGCATGTGAATTGAGATACGCATGTGTGCATCGTGTCTTTTGCATAAATTATTATTGAGTCTAATCTGCTTCCATAAGCAGTAAAGTACCACTTTTTTGGTACCCCTTCCATTGGGGTACCTAGCACAGCAAAGGGTACCAAAAGGGTGGAGCTAAACTCACTGCAGAATGTTGATTGGTTGACTAGAATCGTCACTTTTGCGTGATACAAAGGGATAAAGCTTCTCCTTCATTCGTTCCGCTCTGCTGTCCATGAGTTTTGAGCCATTTACATGGTGCGCAAACACACACACACAAAAAAAATAAATAACAGTGTATTGTGGTCTCATGAATCTATTATTTGTTCCTGGTCATATCGTTTTGGCTGAGCACAAAGTTGTGTTTAACTTTATATATTTATTTTGAACTTTACCGTAGTACATCGCTGACTTTGTAGCATATGTTTGACTGAATTGTTTGCTTTTGTCTTTATTTCCTCTTATATAAGCCTCTAATACTTTGTACTTATACTTTTATAATGGCTATTACTGTTCATTAAAACTAACATTTAAAAAAAAGAGGCAGAGTTGTGCTTATTGCTGCGCTTTATCGTCGATCGTTACTTTCCGACATACACCACACCTATCAAGTAAGGGTACTGTTGACGCTGTACCGTACTCTACTGTCCCGACCCGTACCGCTCGGTGGAAACAAGCCATTAGACATGTAAAGCTTCAAAAGCAACAAAATGTATGCTATTCACATTAAGCCACTCCCCAGAACCTCTTCTCCATATTGTGAACTCTTAGCTTTCTTTAGGACATGCCCTACATACTTTCAAGCTAACAATTACCAAAGCCATTATCAAAAAAAATAATAATAAATAAATAAATAAATAAAAAAGGCACTTGGCCTGTATTCCCCAATAATTTTATTTTATCTTGTTAAGATAAGTTGCTACTGCATTTCTGCATTAGGAGCATTTAGCCTTATGATTTTTTTGTGAATGTGCTATAGACCATTTATATCCAAACTATTAGAAAAAAAAGTGCTTTTTCAACACACGTTCAGTTTTGCTGAGAAACAGTACGGAGAATTGTGAAGAATTAAGCCACAAAGTAGCGCAGAGTCTGTGATTATAAAAGTTACAAGTATTATTTCGACAACATAAGACTATGACATTCTCTTGGATAGCTTGAGAATTATTTTGCCATTGGTGGACAAGCATTAGCACATTCAGATCCTAGCTATCCAACCATTACATCTGTTTGTGTGAAGAGACACCTCATCAGACACAACTATGGAGTGCCACAGGGCTCAGTATCAGGTCCTTTGTTTTTCTCTTTGTAAATGTTTACTATTAGAGATATTGTCATTAGTTTCCACTGTTATGACAATGATATCCAGTTTTATATTTCCTCACAACCTGACCAAAACTGCAAAACTCTTAAGTTTTAGTCTAAGTTTTTCTATGCAGGGTGTTTTAATTATAGCAAAGACGGAAGTAAAAGTGTGCCGTTTATATACATAATGTTTTCTCTCTTAAAAGTAAAAAGGTGTATATGTCAACAGCATCGTAAATGAGATAAAAGAGCTTCCTGATGCAATTCAATAAATCTCCTGTTTCATATGGATCACCTGGTCAAAGACTTCCTTATATGTTTCTATGTAGAGTTAAGTTTAAGTTTAATGATGCAACACAAAAATTTAGTAAAACAATTTTTTTGTAACTTAGTGCCCCTTTATGTCACAACTAGGCTAAGTTGTAAAGTACGTGCTGGTGCAACCGGCCCCTGGAGAAGAAACATTCATCCTAAATAAACTTCCGACAGTACATTTACAATTGAGGTTGTTGGAAGATGTGAACAACACAACAGGCGATCTCTCTTCACCAGTCATCGTCCAAATCCTTTAACCCATTTAATCCCACCAGTCACAATAGTGACCTTAACAAAGGTTTTCATTTGTAAAGCTCTAAAAACCTTACTGACTGATGTTTTAGTGCACTTCCTGCAAATATGGAAAAAATAAAGGGTCTCAATTAAATATGTGCAGTTTCACATGATTGGTGCAAATTGTCACATGACCAAAGCAGGTTAATTTCCTCTTTTCTCCTTGAGAAGATGATGGCTGCATCAAAGCTCCAAAACGAAAGGCTAGTAAAATATGTTAAAGATATAACAAAGATTTTTGGTACACATTATCTTTAAGGTGTCTAGTAATAATCAGGGTTTCTGCAGATATGAACAAGTTAAATTTAAGACTTTTAAGACCTTTTTAATACCAACTTAAATGAAATTTAAGACCTAAACCCGTAATGGAAACACACAGTCTCAGTATTTCTATCAATGTTGTATAAGGTTTTTTTTTTTTAATTAATTAATTTTTTTTATGCATAATAGTAACCCTAGAATGTGATGAAAGTTTAAAATAGCTGGGCTAAGATCTACAACATTTTTTTTTTTTTTTTTATGACTGCAGGAATATGATAATTCAGTCCACACATTATCCCACCGGTCACAATTGTGACCGACCATAAAACTATTTTTCACACACTTTTCCAAAAAAAAAAAAAAAAAAATTCAAAAAAATAATTATTGATTATTTCAAAGGGTTACTAATGACACAATATCCAAATGATTTCTTGTCTGGGAAAATTTTGGGATTAAACTGGTTAATTTAGAACAGCGAGCTGCAAGAACAGCTTACATTTCCAAAAACCTGCAGTATTTTGAAAAGAAAGGGTGTGTACATCTGCTCAGACCCTGACATGACACTAAGCACTTTTCCACATCAAAGAGACAGTTTTTTTTATTTATTTTTTTTTATTATTTTACAAATATGAGCGCTGGCGTGGATTTAAGTGTACGCACAACTCTAAGATCAAATCTGTGTATAAGCACACTCTATAAATGAGACCCAATATGAAATAAGAACACTTTAATTTTTGGCCACTTGTGTAACATTCTTCAAAAATATCATTCGTTCCTGTAAATGTCAACATTTTAAAAAGGATCAGATGACCTGTTTGTTCCTCAGTATCTTCTTGTTTGATCCTGAAAGCTTCTTCAATCTCCACGTTTTCACTCTCCTCTTTAATAAACGCCATCTTTATAACTTTAACCTGCATATCTGTTGGTTCACCGTTCTTCTGCCTCTGTGGGAACTGTCATGTTTGGGAAGAGAATAATGAACAGAAAGAAAAGCTTTAATGAAAACATTTGCAAATTTGAAAAGTTGTCATTGTATGTTAGTGTTCTCAGTTGATTCGAGCGCTTTGAATCACTGAATCATTCTGTACATTAACTGGTTCTGAGTTTCTAAAAGATCCGTTTCTCTCTTGCACTTTACTCACAAACATAACCTTCATTGATGTTAGATAAAGCATTACAATGCTATATTCAATATTACATAATTCTTTATACAGTTCTAGTAAAGCTGTAAACTCATCTGAACGAGTTGCACTAATTTAAACACTGTTTAATTGTTTAAACTCAAACCTTTCTTCAGCCGAATCATAACAGATGCAGCAGCGTGGCGCAGCCTTATGGCGTCATCTCGCCAGATCAAAATAAAAGTCCTCTTCTTCTTTTTCTTCTCCTTTTATTTTACTGGCTAACTGGTGTCATGAGCATTTGCCGCAACCTACTGTTACAAGTTCTGTTCACACACAAAAATCACAAAAGTGCATAGAAATTTACATACATAAAAGGACATAAATTAAATAATTTCAGCGGTATTCAGAGTTGAATTCTTGATTAAATGTATATTTAAACACATGCTGTTCAGTGATGTGCTGAAAATAATACCGATATGAAACATTTATTTCACATCCAATATATGAAATTCGTGTACGGTTTAGTTATACCATGAGTTAGGAATATATGAGAGATTTCCATATGTCCACTTGATTGGACAGTAGGCTATGTGTTTTTGTTTTTAATTGAACAGATGCTGTTTTAATCATAATACAGTAATAACACAGTGATATTGTGTGTATTTAACAAACCAATGAATAAAATGATAAATCATGTGGAAAGCTTCCAATATTGCAAACACTACTGAAGAATACTTTCTATTTCACTCTCCTGTAGATTCAGCTGATCCTTCAAAAACAAACAAACAAAAAAAAAACCTTCAAATTCTAGTAATAACACAAATGAATTGATGTGCATGCATTTATGTAAAATAAATACATAAATAAATTCCGCAGATGAACTAATTTCAAGAACAACAGCCACAGCAATAGTATCAGTTGTAGCTGGAATATAGCTAACAATGCACAGTGTCCAACTTAGTGGACAGATGATTAATCATAATTTCATCCCATTCTAATATCAACACTTGAAAATTTAATGATGGTATTACTCCTGAGATGTTACATGATGTTGCAAGCATCAAACCTCTTCAGTCTTTTGCAACACTTGTGCTGCAGGATGGAGGTGACAGCAGAAAAAAAAAAAAAATTAAAAATAAATAAATAAATTGTGCCAGTGGAATGATATTTTTATAATGATGGCCGTGAATGGCTGAGAATTGATTTTGATTTCAGTACTTATTTGACATGGCTAAAAACAGCAACCAACAGCAACAGATGGATGGTCAAACTAAAATTTAAGAGAAACGCCATTAAAGACAGCTATCCAGCACAACATAATTATAGCAGCTGTGATGAATCCATGAATCTCAGCAGTGTTTGTGATTACAGTAAACATGTACTTCTCTGTTCGCTGAAGGAAAAGTGTGGATGCTGAGAACATCAGGGACTGTGGAAGTGAGAGTGAGGAAGAGATGAACAGGTACACTGACCTGATTCTAAATTAGTTCAAAATCAGAAATCATCCAAATCCAAACTTGACCCAAGGCTTCATTACAGACCATTCTGTTATAGCCTCAGTGAGGTGGAGATGAACTACTGAGAGAGGAAACCTCTGAAGAAGTCTTCACCGCAGGATTGGCCCTCGAGGTATGCTGCACTTTGGTTCTGCATTGGGCTCTTCCCTGGTCTGTGTGTCCTAGTCTGTTCCTCTTGTTGGTGTGCACACTGTACAGAGTGAGACATGAGCTCTGTTTGCTTTGAAGCTTGTAAATAAGCTTGCGGATGACCAGAGACTACTATTTTAGGGAAAGAAGCAACAGCATAGCCTATCTTGTCTGTCCTTCAGTAATTTAAGCAGTCATAAAAAATTGCCAAATTCTTTTCGGTGCAATTCAGATTTGATTCAACACATCTCCATCCTCCAATGACACAACAATCATAGCAGATATCATAACAGGGGATGGGCAGTGAGTGAAGTATATAAATGTATACTGCATATATAAATGCAGTATAACATTTAAGGCTGTGAGTGTACCTAACCCTAAGTCTCCAAATGGAAGTGACAGACAACTTCCTTTTGTTTTGTTTACAAATTCTATAATTAAATATTTTAATTAAACAGTAGATTAAATTAAGCACTCACAGCCCCAACAGTCAGCAAGCTGTCTTATGAGTTTGGTTATGAGGGGAGAAGCTGCTTCACGGTTGTAAGCAGACTGAGTAGGAACTAAATAACATTGTTCTTTTTTTTTTCTTTTTTTTTTAGAGGTCTTTTTGTTTTTCCTACACTCTTTCACCCAGTATCCAACTTTACCACATTAATGACAACTGCCCTCCCTCTAGGAATTTTACCTTAAAGGATGCCGCTGCAATTTTTACTTTTGATTTGACGTCCGAATCTCTTTCCCAGGTGACCATGTGAGGTTTATGTATGACAATTCATTTCTATACTCTGATAAAAGGCCATCAAACCAAGTACGGACTAGTGGTCCCTTATCGGAGTGTCAGCTGTTCCACTGTACTGTATACGGCAGCTACTTAACAAAACTAGTGACTTTTGACCAGTCTACTGTAACGCTTTAATCAGGGAGGCCGGATAGCTTTTCTGAATAGCTGTAGCCAAGTGTAAGCAGAGACACGTGTTTGATATTCCAAAGTGGTTCTTTATTATCAGCATCGTCAATTCCCACGCACACATGGGGCAGTTTACAAAAACACTCGACTAACAACTGCGTTACAGTACAGAAATAAAACAGACTAAGAGCAACAGAAAATATAAACAGGCTTTACATGCATACATGCAACGTTCACAGCTCGCGCTCCTTCTAACGACTGCCCACTCATCAGTGAGGAAGTAAGAGCATGTGTTCCGCCTTAAAGGAGCAGTACCTAATTCTACTTGTTACACTACCCTCGGACCAGCAATGTTCTGTAACCCTCTCAGTACTTCTCCTCTTAGTTCTTCTTTACTGACGTGCTGAAACTCTGAATGATTCACAGTAGTTTCAAAATCACTGAATTCTGACTCTGTTAAAGATGGGGTATGTATTTTTTTTTTTTTTTAATACATCTGAAATACATGGATTTTAGTCGGGCCCAGTAACAAAACAAACTTGTAGCCAATCAGCAGTAAGGGACGTGTCTACTCATGATGCGAGGAGAGAGCGCTCAGTGCACATGACAGACATTAGCTGAGCGATGACAGAAAGATAGAGATGGCGGATAAAAAATAAAAGAGGAAAACGTCTGTGGAACAAAAGAAGGCTTACACTGTGTGTACACCGGACGCCACGCCGTGCCGCAACAGCTAAAATCTGTCTACACCGCAACAGCTAAAGTCTGTCACGGCAAAGCGACCGTTAAAAATCATTCGAAATTTGTGTCAATATGTCATAAATAGAACGCAGCAGCAGTTTACTGTCGGGGATTTGTCGTGTCCTATCCAGTGTAGACAGCATCACTGATTATAATGAGTTCTATAGTATTTTGTCCAGAGATGGGAAGTAACGAAGTACAAATACTTCATTACTGTACTTAAGTACATTTTTTCTGGTATCAGTACTTTACTTCACTATTTATTTTTCTGACTACTTTTTACTTTTACTCCTTACATTTTTACACAAATATCTGTACTTTCTACTTCTTACATTTTCAAACCAGGCTCGTTATTTTAGTTTTGTTCTAGTTGTAGAATTTCCAAAATGTCTTCCGTTTGTCTCAAGTTGGTGTACCTGTGGTACCTGTTCGTCTGACATCTGTGCTGTTCGTTTTATGCATGATTTTGCACTGGTTCCATGCAGTTTCAGTCCTCACCTACGATTGTCAAGCTTTACTTAATATAAAAAGCTGTATGGGAGTTTACCGTGGATTGTGCCCTGTTATGCATTCTCATACTCAATCCTCGTTCAATCAACCCACGCTGGAGTGTGCTCGCCAGTTACCGTGCTGTGTTCCTACCTTAAGGAAGCGCCGCAGGAAGAGAGGTAATCGTGGTGGTGTTCGTGTGAGAATCAGAAGGGCAATTGCTTCTTCCACACAGTCTTCGATGGAGTTTCCTCTGGATAGTAGGAGCTTGGAAGGTCTTCAATTGTCGCGACGTTCATGGGATTACAGATATGTTTTTCATCTCCCGGTTTTTCCGGATTTTCACTCATCTATTTTTTCTGCTCCTCCGCATTTACGGATTCGTCAAAGAGGAGTGAACTGTTCAAATCTTCGCCAATTGGACCTTGTTCAACATCTGGATTTGGACTCGTCATCACAGCCTCCTTTGAATATGGCCTTAGTCAACGCTAGGTCTGTATGCAATAAAACTTTCATTCTACATGACTTTTTTACCCGTTGGGATCTGGACATTTTGTTCTGGTGAGCTGTCAGTTTTTGAAGAACTTTGTCCATCGAACTGTCGTTTTATAAGTACCCCAAGATTTGTTGGTAGGGGTGGTGGGGTTGCAATGGTTTTTAAACAATCACTTAAAATTCAATCAGTTTCTGCTCAGATTTTTCATCGTTTGAAGTACAGTGTGTGGCACTACAGTCTACTTCATCCGTGCTGTTATGCGCTCTCATCTATAGGCCTCCTAATTTTGGAAGTACTTTTACAAGTGAGTTTTCAGAATTTTTTAACTTCTGTTGCTCCGTTGTATGATCGTATGTTGCTACTGGGTGATTTTAATATACATGTTTGCTGCCCGGGGCGTCCTTTGGTTGCTGAGTTTATCTTGGACTCGTTTGGTTTTTCTCAACATATAAATCAAGCAACTCATGTCCTTGGTCACACACTTGACCTTATTATGTCATATGGTTCTTCTGTAGTTGATGTTTTCATTGATGAGGCTTCCTTCTCCAATCACAAACCCATTGTTTTTAAGGTTCCTGTTGTGTGTTCTGCTATTGTGAATAAGCCTGTTGGTTTTTATTCTCGTTTTATAAACACACTGACTGTTTCTCAGTTCAGTGAACATTATCTGTCTAATGCTGTTGAAGAATCCATCTTGCATGCTGCAAAGAAGTCCTTTGGGCCTGACGATTTGATTTCTCTTTTTTTACACAGATTGTACTAATATCTTAGATTTGATTGCTCCTTTTAAAATGAAACAACCAAAGATAAAATCTTATTACTGGTTGGATGACAACACTCGCTCTCTTAGACAAGCGTGCCGCAAAGCAGAGAGGAGATGGAAGCATGATCGGCTGACTGTGTCTCTTGAGATTTTTAAAGAGTGTCTGGTTAAGTTTCAGAGCGCTGCTAAGTCAGCTAGATAAAAATATTTTTCAGATCTGATTTCTACACATTGTCATAGACCTAGGATTTTATTCTCCACAATAAATTCAGTAATTAATCCGAATTCCCAGTTTTCTAGGGAGCTGTCAGCAGGGCTCTGAGAGAAATTTTTGACATTTTTTGTTGATAAAGTGAGTGCTATTCACTTATCTTTTACTTCTCAGCTCTCAGATCTGTCTTTGAATTTGCCTGCTAGTCCATTTTCATTTTGTCATTTTCAACATGTCTCTTTAATGGAACTCTCTGATCTCGTTAACAAAATGAAGTCTACTAACTCCTCAATGGATGTTGTTCCCCCGAGATCAAAAAAGCAGCCTTTCCAGTAATTGGCCCCAGTATCCAAGTGTTGATTAACTCATCTTTGGACACTGGTGTGGTTCCAAATTGCTTTAAGCATGCGGTTGTTCAGCCTTTGCTTAAGAAGCAAGGTTTGGATGAAAGTTGCTTTAACAATTTTCGGCCTGTCTCAAAGTTATCATTTTTTTCAAAGCTTATAGAAAAAGTTGTGCAATTACAGTTGATCACATTCTTAAATACAGCTAACTTATTAGAACCTTTTCAGTCTGGTTTCACTGCTTATCACAGTACGGAGTCTGCTTTGCTTAAAGTGTTCAATGATATTTTGGTTGCAGTTGATGCCGGTAAAAATGCGGTACTGATTCTACTTGATCTTACAGCTGCCTTTGATACCATGGATCATAATGTTCTTATTGGGTGGTTAGAACATCTGATCGGTATCAGGGAGACAGCCTTACAGTGGTTCAACTCTTATCTCAAAGACAGGTCTTTTTCTGTAGAGCTAGGCAAATTTTCCTCATCGTCTACCCCTATTATTAGTGGAGTACCTCAGGGCTCTATTTTGGGACCACTTCTTTTTAACTTATATATGCGTCCTCTAGGGGATATTATCAGGAAGCACAATGTTTCTTTTCATTTATATGCTGATGATACACAGTTGTACCTCCCACTAAATGCTGGTGATTCCATTCAACCATTACTGGAATGTATCTCAGATATTAAAAAAATGGTTATCAAATAACTTTCTCCAACTCAATGAGAATAAAACAGAAATTATTGTTTTTGGTCCCCAAAAAATGAGAATGAATATCATTAATGAGCTGGGCAATCATTTCCCCTCCATTTCCTCACAGGTTAGAAACCTGGATGTTATCATTGACTCAGAATTATCTTTATCCAAACAAATTAATTCGGTTGTTAGGAACAGTTTTTATCAATTATGGGTCATTTCCAAACTTAAATCGTTTTTGTCTTTTCAAGATTTGGAGAAGTTTATTCATGCTTTTATTACCTCACATTTAGATTACTGTAATTCTCTGTACTCAGGTCTTCGTCAGTCATCGCTTTCACGCCTCCAGTTGGTACAAAATACAGCTGCAAGGCTGCTGACTGGGGTAAAGAAATATGACCATGCCACTCCAATTTTAGCTTCACTTCACTGGCTTCCGGTCCATTTTAGAGTTCAGTTTAAGATTCTGTTGTTTGTTTTTAAAACTCTTAACAATCAAGCTCCATCTTATCTTAAAGATCTTCTTATCCCTTTGTCATCTACCAGACATTTAAGATCCACTGACAGGGATCTTTTACCTGTCCCTCGTTCCCGTTTGAAAACTAAGGGTGACAGAGCCTTCTCAGTCAATGCCCCCCATCTGTGGAACCAGTTGCCTCTAGACTGCCGCCTTGCACCTTCCATTACCATTTTTAAATCGAGATTGAAAACATATCTTTTTTCCTTAGCATTTTAATCTTACTTTGTTGTCTTATTGGCTGTCTTGTTTGCTTCTTTTCTGTTTTTCTTTTTCTCTTTTAAATTTATTTAACATTGTTAAGCACTTTGGATAGCTTTGCTATGTTTAAATGTGCTATATAAATAAAATTTACTTACTTTTGGTGGATCACCATTCGATAACAAATCTATAATAAATCATGAATCGGTTAGTCTTGACTGGCAACGCGATTCGGCTCGCGCGCGCTCCACCAAAAGGTTTCTATCAGTTTCTATCAGAGTAATCAATGCAAGAGACTCGAGAATGGAGTGGATCAGAGAGCCAAAACTACTGACCTGTTCATGACTTCAAGTGCAGGTCAGTTTCATCTGTAAATAGGCTGTAGTTTTGTGTTTGTTTACTTAGTTAAGAATTAAACTGCTAGCAACTCTTAGCGGTAGCAGCCAGATGATTAATAATAGCCTACTGTAAACTAAACTAAACTAAATTACTATCATCACTCAAAATACTGTATGATACTACTGTAAAGTTACAGTAGTAATTTAGCAAACAAATGTTATAAAACATCATTTTATAATACGTTTAGAGGAGAGGGAGCTAGGGCAGATAACACAACCCTGACGAAAATTCAAACCAAAAACCATGGTTATAGTTAAACCCTGGTAACCACAAATTAAATATGGTTTTGCTACACTAACTATAGTCTAACCATGAAATGTGTAATAAAACTATGGTTGTGAATTAAAACAGATTGTAATCAATCTGCCAAAAAATAAATAAATAAATAAATAAATTAACTAATTGATAATAATAATAATAATGAAAAAAAAAACATGGTTACTATACTTTTACTGTAATAAACCATGGTTAACTTTGGTAAGAGAAAAATATGACTCATGATAATGCAATAACATGTACAGTATTAGGATTTTTCTTTAAATATATTGCCATGATGTAATTATTATTGTACCAATTTTGACATTTAGGCAATTTAAAAGTATAGTTTCGCTAAATCTATAGTATTTAAGTCATTATAAGATAGAACAACAACACATGGTCATAATGTGATACTTTAAATTGAATTAAAAAAAGTTATGTTATTGCAAACAGAATACAATGAGGTGGTTGTTTTGCAACAAGGTGGAGACCGTTCTGTTCATAACAGCAGATGGCTGATGGGAAAATTGACAGGTACAAGAAAATTAGTGGAAAAAAGTAAACACACACAAAGTAAGATGTAGAGAGATATCACGGAAAATGAAGAGACTGAAACGGAAAATGGAAGTGAAGGTGTAGTTCAATGGAGCACCTTTAATTATTTTGCATGGCCCCAGCCTAAGGTTTTAAACCTTTTTTTTTTTTTTTTTTTTTTTTAAATGTGATGGCCATACACACACACACACACACACACACACACACACAAAAGAAGGTTATTCGTGGTTTCAGAATTTGTTGTGGGTGTATGGGATGGCCTGGATGAGTGTGAGATTTCCTTGCCTGAAATTTTGTCCCAGTCTTGCCCTGTTCTACATGGTGGTTGTTCAGCCATTATACATTCATTAGCTAACAAAATATTAAATGTAAGTTATTTTGTATTAATGTGTCAATATGACGTAAGGTACAGTTACCAGCATGACACTAAAACAGGTAGTAGTAATGGGTACTTTTTACTTAAGTATATGTCATAGCCAATACCTCTTTACTTTAACTTGAGTAAAAATGTGTACCCAGTACTTCTACTTTTACCAAAGTATTTTTAAACATGAGTATCTGTACTTCTACTTGAGTGAAGGATGTGTGTACTTTTGCCATCTCTGATTTTGTCGCGCCAAGAACTAGGACACGTGTAAATATCGGATCAGCTTTCCAGCACTGGAGAGAACTCAAGGAGCGGGAAGGCCTGTGATCGGACGCTCAGGTTGCTTTGTTTCTTCTCGATAAGTGAGTAACATTGGTTTTGCTTTGTTTCACAGAACTAATCGTTGCCTGGGATGCATACGTATGTGTAGGGTGGAGCTATCAAAATAGGGGCGAGACCCTTTTGGGGTAGGGGCGTGTTTGTTTTGGTGATTTCAAATTACAACATTGGCTACCAGAAATCACTTACCCCACCTTTAATATGATGTTCCCACGAGTTAATATGTCGTGGCCATGACAAAACTAGGTGAACCGAACATGTCACCTCACAGTCACTGTAGTTACGCCAGTTAAGTGGCAAAAAGGGGCTGTTAAAATGTATTTGTCTTTGAATCATACAAGAGATTTTTTTTTCGATAACGCTGATTCATCCAGTAAGGAAACAATTACATGATCTTGAGTGAGTCACTGAATCATTCATTCATAAATTACATGTGATTTTGCTTAGTTGTCTAATGTTTTTCTTCAGAATTGTGGGAGAACCACAACTTCCATTGGAAAAAAAAAAAAAAAAAAATCCAGAATCATGCAGCTCTATCTTGCATATAAACACACCAGCATTGCCTACAAAAACAAACAAACAAACAAACAAACAAACAAAAAAAAAACAATGTGACAGCTTGAAAGACCTTGCAAAGACAACAAGTGGCAAAGACCACTGTGGAGCAGGCAGAGTTGGAGACCACCATGGCAAAACTGAAAAACAAAGCACAGAAAATTTGTTTATGGCCTCAGTGGCCATGACAGGAAGTTCAGCGGGATCAGAGTTGTCCTCTGTAGCAGTTGCAGGACAGACAGAGAGTTTGAGAACAGTCTCCGTGGAGGACAGAGAGTTCAGGGACAGCCTCTGTGGCCATATCAGAGCAGACTTGGAATTGAGGAGCGAACACCGCCACCTTGGGAGGAGCTGTAGAGAAGATAACAGGTTAACAAGGGAAAAAGACACACCTGGAGATAAAATCAAGGGAACCAATGAAACAACAGGACTACAAAGGGACTACAAAACTATGTTAGGAATCTAAGACATTAATAAACAGCTCACTCACTTTCCTCGATAACAGTCCCCAAAAGCCTCTCCCATGTTCTCATCATGATATACTCTATTTTATTAATTTTCCAAGCAATAACTGATCTATACAACTAGAAGACATAGCTATCTCAAATGCCTTGTAAAGTGAAGAAAACATTTATCAGCTGGAGCCCCTCAGGGTTCAGACTTTATAAAAGCTGTTATCTTTTCAAATTTAATGGCATGCTTGTGAATAACCATAAAAAAAAAAAAAAAAAAAAAAAAAAAATTCTGGACAACTCTGTATTTATCTGTAAACTTAAGTAAATGTCATTAAATACATCAGTAAATCAATAATTCCAGTTTGATAGATGTTTATTGGTCAACTTCTAAAATGAGAGTGTGACTGGTGAGGCATTATCAGTTCCCTTTCAGTCGGTAATGACCGACTTTGGGATCTCGCTTATGGCGCTTTTCCACTGCGTGGTACGACTCGGCTCGACTCGGCACGGTTCAAAACGGCACGACACGGCTCAGTTCGGCTTGGTTTGTGTTTCCACTGCAGTTTAGTACCGCTTTAGAGTGGGCGAGATTATTCACATGTCATTATAGTTTACACGTCATGTTTTGGTAACGGTACGGTTCGCTTGGAACCTCGGCCGAGGTGGTACTAAAAAAAGTACCAGGTACTGTACCCAGTGGAAAACCCCCAAAAGTGAGCCGTACTGAACCGTACCGTGCCGTTTCATGCAGTGGAAAAGCGCCATTAGAGAGTCCAATCCACTTTGGGTGTAAACTAATGGCGCTTTTCCACTGCGTGGTATGACTCGGCTCGGCACGGTTCAGAACGGCATGGCACGGCATGGCTCGGTTCAGCTCGGTTTGCGTTTCCACTGCAGTTTAGTACCGCTTTAGAGTGGGCGGGATTATTCACGTGTCCTTATAGTTGCGCCCCTACTGCCGTGACTCCTGGAAAACGTTTTAATTCCGCGTCGCTCCATCAAGCTCCCGCTGGATCCGCTCCTCGGCTATCAATGAGAGGACAGTCTGTACTTCCTCAACAGACAACGAAATGCAGAGGAAAAGCGTCATAAATGAGCCAATGCACATTGGCATGCGATGATTGCATTCAGCTGTCGGTGGTCCAGCTTGTACGGTGCTACCCAAACCATCTCGCTGGTTCCTGCGGACCATCAGACTCGGCTTACGATTCAGTTCGTCCGGCGTCCCCCCAAGCTCAGCGGCATCCGCTTCACATCAGTGAAGGCGGCCAATGCTCCTGTCTTGCGTGCGGAGTTCGCAGTCCTACTGGCAAAGGATGCGATAAAGCCGGGGTTTTACATCCCCTACTTCACTGTACCCAAGAAAGGCGGTGGGTTACAACCAATCTTGGACCTGCGTGTCTTGAACCGGGCCCTTCGAAGCGGTTACCATTCAAGATGTTGACGCAGAAACGCATCTTCGGGTGCATCCATCCCTGAGATTGGTTTGTAGTGATCGACCTGAAGGACGTGTACTTTCATGTGTGGATCCTTCCGCTCCACAGACCATTGCTGCGATTCGTGTTTGAAGGACGAGCATATCAGTACAAGGTCCTGCCCTCCGGGCTGTCCCTGTTGCCCCGTGTCTTCGCAAAAGTTGCGGAGACAGCCCTTGTTCCCCTAAGAGCACAGCGTGTTCGCATTCTCATACTAGCTCAGTTTCAGGGATTGTGCGAATACAGGGACTTGGTGCTCTCGCACCTCAGTCGGTTGGGCCTTCGGGTCAACTGGGAAAAGAGCAAACTCTCCTCGGAGAGGATCTCTTTTCTTGGTATGAAGTTGGATTCGGTCGAGCATGCCTCATGCAAGGACATGCTCAGTCGGTGTTGAACTGCTGAATATTTTCAAGATCATATCAGCGGTCCCACTGAAACTGTTTCAGAGGGGCATATGGCAGCTGCAGCGGCAGTCACGCCACTGGGGTTGCTTCATATGAGACCGCTTCAACACTGGCTCCATGGCCGAGTCCCGAGGTGGGCGTGGCAACGGGGCACTCACCGGGTCCAAGTCACACCGGCCTGGCGCCAAACCCTCACCCCGTGGTCAGACCTTGCATCTCTCCGGCCAATAGTGCCCCTAGAACAGGTCTCCAGGCATACCGTGGTTTACACGGATGCCTCCACCACTGGCTGGGGGGCCACGTACAACGGGCACGCAGTGTCGGGGGTTTGGACGGGTCCCCAACTGCACTGGCACATCAACTGCCTAGAGTTGTTACCAGTACGCCTGGCATTGAACTGTCTCAGACGGCGCTTACGAGGCAAGCACATGCTGGTCTGCATGGACAACACTGCGACCGTTGGTACATCAACCGACAAGGTGGCCTACGCTCCCGTCACATGTTGCAACTCGCCCGCCACCTCCTCCTCTGGAGTCAGAAGCATCTGAGGTTGCTTTGTGCCATTCATTTTCTGGGCCTGCACAACCGTGCAGCCGACGAGCTGTCACGAGCTGCGCTCCCTGGAGAGTGGAGACTCCATCCCCAGATGGTCCAGCTGATTTGGAGACGTTTTGGAGCTACTCAGGTAGACCTGTGCCTCTCCAGAGACCTCTCACTGCCAGTTGTTTTACTCCTTGGCCGAAGAAACACTCCTCATCCTGAGGCCCTGGCCGGGCTATGTGCCCAAGGTTCCCACTACTCCCTTCAGGGATCAGGTGGTGAGCCTGCAAGTGCTGCCCCCGGAGGAGGCAGACCCAGCCCTAGCTTTGCTTTGTCCCGTCCGAGCCTTGAGATGCTATATAGACCGGACACAAAGCTTCAGGACCACAGACCAGCTCTTTGTCTGTCACGGAGCCCGGCAGAAGGGGAATGCCGTCTCTAAGAAGAGGATGGCCCACTGGATAGTGGACGCCATCACCCTGGCTTATCAGGCACAGGGTGTGCCGTGCCCGTTCAGGTTGAGAGCTCACTCTACTAGAAGTGTCACATCCTCCTGGGTGCTGGCTCGTGGTGCCTCGCTGGCAAATATTTGTAGAGCTGCGGGCTGGGCGACCCCTAACATGTTTGCTAGATTCTATAGCATTCGTGTGGAGTCGGTATCCTCCTGTGTTCTCACCTCAAACGGGTAGAAGCACTGAGAGGCCCCGGCTTCGGGTCGGCTTGCTATAACTGCTCCAGAGAGTCCATACAGCAGACCCTGTCGAGCTCCTCCGTCCCCTCGGCAGCCAGACGTGGTGGAGCATCCGGCACCCTCACTCGATGAATCTGTGAGAACCGAGAGAGGGCTGTGTTCCATATGTAGAGACCTAATTGGATCCCATATGTGTAAAGTCCACGGTATAGCCACAGAGCCCGTGTTTCCCCGGCAGTCAGTCTGCATTCTTTAAGAGGATTACAATCACCTCTAATCTTCCATATGCACCTAAACGGTTGTTCATATGTCTAAGTGCTTCCGAAACCTCCTTCAGGAAGGATGGGGCTTCCGCACGTTCCTGTTCCAAGTGAATGGGTACGTTTTCCCAGTGTTATCCAAGTTCACTGAGTGGGTAGTGCTACGACGACAGTGACTGGCCTTCTTGTTGCGAACCCCAGCCTACACCAAAAGGGGTGCAGGAGGCTCACACAGGACACTGGAAGGGGCAGCATCCATGGCACTTTGGTAGGGATCCCAAAGTCGGTCATTACCGACGTGACGTTGAGAGTGACCGACTGAAAGGGAACGTCTCGGTTACGTATGTAACCCTCATTCTCTGAAGGAGGGAACGGAGATGTCACGTCCCGTCGCCACGGCTCCTGTACCACCGCTGAGCGGCCGGGTCACCGGCTCGTCTCGTCAGCGAAAACTTGAATATGCGCTGCACCTGCTGCCTACTTATACTCACGCTGTGATCAGCGGCAGCTGGATGCAATCATCGCATGCCAATGTGCATTGGCTCATTTAGTTTACACTCGAAGTGGATTGGTCTCTCTAAGCGAGATCCCAAAGTCGGTCATCACCGACGTGGCATCTCCGTTCCTTCCTTCAGGGAACGAGGGTTATATACGTAACCGAAACATGCTCTCTATGCTGTCCCCCAATGGTCGGATCCAGAACTACCTGGAAAGTTCATGAACTTACTGGTGCTGATGAACACACACTATAAATCTAAGAGACTCACAGAACTGGAGTCAAATCTAAAAGGCCTACGACGCCACCAGAGAGACAACTCAACTGAGGAGCTAAACTAGACCACAAAAGCCACTGAAAATGTTGAGCCTGCATGGATTCCAGCCTTCCCTCAGCTCATTTGTGGGAATGGACTGGCCAGTGCGCAGTCTCTGGCCGGAGATCACATCTCTTTACAGACATGGAGATGAACTGCAGGAGCTGAAGAGCAGCTGGAGTAACTTTTTTTTGAGGAGATCCACCAGATGCCACCCTCGCAGGAAATCTACCCAGTCACCTGCACAATGGAGAAAGAGGGAAGAGGCTTTGCTTTGACACTGGATACTAAAGACTTTTCCCCAGAAGAACTGTCAGTCAGACAGGTGGGCAGGAAGTTGCATGTCAGCAGAAAGAGCGAGAAGAAGCAGGAGGATGGGAAGGGCTTGTACTCTTACAGAACCCAAGAGTTCAGACGGGTGTTTGATCTGCCTGAAGGAGTCAATCCTGAGGCGGTGACCTGCTCCATGGCTGATGGAAAGCTCTACATACAGGCACCAGTAAATCAGCCATCTGAAGCAGCTGAGAGGATGCTGCCCATTGACTGTCAAACTGTGAAGACAACGCAGCCAGAGACAGCCGAGACACAACACGACACCAGAGCCACACAGACGACACTCAACAATCCTGAAATCACTGAGCACAGAGTACAACCCTCTGTTGGATCTTAAACGATATTTCATTTCACAAGATTTGCATATTATATATATATATAAGAATCATAGTGGTATTATTTAAAATATTGTGTAAATATAAATATATGTAACACACTAATTAACCAACTACATACATAAATACATAAAGATTTTGCATTTATCCAAGACCGCACATATTCATAAATTATTTTAGAGAAAATAATTCATTCTGGGTAATATTTTATTTGCTTGGTTAATGTTTCAAAAGTAATTTAATACATATAATTTGGAATTCACAAAAACAAAATACTGTATAAAAAAAGTAATACAGATCTAAAAAATAAGTCAAATGAATTTTATTGGTTCTTGTGTTTAGCTCAAAAACAGTTCTCCTGTCTCTTGCTCTAAAAGTAGGAAATGAGGGAGACACACAGACACACTCTCAATACAGAAATGAGTAAATTAATCTGATTTATGATAAAATTTTGAGGGTGTGTAAGCACAAATAAATATGGATTCATCTCATCTCTCAATGCAGGCCGAGATACATCTCATGGGAGTTTTGTGAGTTTATTGGTAGTGATGTGTCTTTGAAAGGCTCTGGCTTCATTGTTTTGTGTGTCTTTCAGAGTACCTTCTAAAACATGGACTCTAAATGTGTATGTGCACACATATATTAAAACTATGTTTGAACATTCATTTGCAGAAAACAATTTGCAGGTAACATGATGAAAAAATCCACTGCAAATAAAAAAAAAAAAAAAAAAAATGGCATTGTTGATATCTATAAATTCTATAATAGACACGTAAGATTCTTTTGTGTTTTTTTTTTTTTTTCTGACAAGGAGTAGATAAAGTTTGCATCCTCAATGCAACAGGTTATAAAACACAAATTTGTGACAGTCCAAAAAGCACACAGTTGTAGTTTTACTGTATAGAAACATATTAAATAAGACATTGAATCCATTATCACTGAGATATCCACAACTGTTTTGCAGCCATTTGTTTGCCAAAGATAATGCCATAATCTTCTTTTCCCTTTTACCATCAGCTGTCAAATTTATATTAGCTCTAGAATACTTATCAAGTCTGAGAGACTTGTTCTGTCCTTTCTTATTCTCTCATTCTTCAGCGATGCTTCAGGAAAACAAACAAAAAACAGAAAGACGTTTTGTAATAGTCCATTACTCACTCTTCATTCCCTTCTTCTTGCATGTTACACAAGAAATTTCCAGAGTCTGGGTGGATTAGATAATCTTTCCATCACTTATGGGTAATTGTTGAGTATTTAATCAGCTTGTCTTATTCCGACCAGCCTGCTGGACATTTCCTGAACATCCACAAGTGTCTGTCCATCAGTTCTGTCATCCATTCCAATGTGCATGAATTAAATATTGAAGATTTCCACAGTTTAATATATGATGACTAAATGCTTTTCCACAATCTCTCAGTCTTTGTTATCTTACATGAGTAGGTCTTATATTTGACAATTACGAGAACTGTGGATGAGAATGATGGTCCTGTATGGACCAGGAATAATAGTATCACACATAATACTCCTTGTTTTTGTTTTTCTTGCTCTTGCTGACACTACTGGTGCCATCCATGGGTTTCTCCTTTACAACTGTTCCATTTGACTGGGCTGAATTGCAAATGTAGTTGCGGCTCTCATCCACATGGTATGATCCTTCGTCACGGTTGCGGTATTTGTACATGGCGTAGAGAAGAATGAGGATGCAAAGTGCTGCAGCAACGACGATGCCGACCACCATGCCTGTGGTACTGCTGGTCTCACGGAAAACCTCTGACTGACCAGGATAGCTCTTCACCCCGGGGCCTGTAGGGTTAGCTGAAAAAAACAAAAACACCAAGGGTCAGTCCATCAAACATGTTTCACTAAAATTCACCAACTGGGACAATTTGGAATACTCTTAAGTATACGTGAGATACTTCCAGCTTTCAGTCTGTCTTTTTTGGATCGATTGCTTCAGTCTGTTCCTGTCTGTTGTGCTGCTGAGAGGTTTGCGATTGTAGCTCCACTTTTTTATTGAATCTTTACCTTACTTTCACTCTCTGTTGTTTAAAGTGATAATATATAACTTAACTCCCACCATATTTCTGGTATTATCTATCAAACTAATCTAACTAATTTGATTGTTCGCTTTTAAAACCGCGAGTGCAGCGCGCGTATAGCGCGTTAGCCGGTTAGCTTGTTACTCGCGGTTCCATTCACGTTTCTATTCGCGCCTATTATTGTTTTCTTTTTTCTCGCTCCGCTTTTATTTCTCTCTCGCTCCGTTTTTCACAAGTTCATCAAACAACAGTGGTAAGTGGTAAGTTAAGTTGGTGTCATTCATCAATCAAGGTGAGTAATGGCTTCTCCTTCTCTTGTTGTTTGCACTTCATGCCACATGTACAGTTTATCTCTCTCTGTCGGCGACGAGGGATTCACATGTGATAAATGCAGGGAAATAGTTAGGCTGACAGAGAAGATTTTAGAACTAGAGACACGCATCCAAACTTTAGTTGAGCATAGTAAGAATGTGAGGGCTGTAGATACTGCTTTGGATGCGACTAGCTCAGGGACTCCTGTACATTGTTCGGTTCCGGTTGTGCCCGTGCAGCAGGGCAACTGGGTGACTGTGAGGCGGCATAGTCGCGGGTCAAAACACCGCTCTTCCGTTCCGATCAGAACATCAAACAGGTTCTCCCCACTCAGTGACGCACCCACTGAGAAACCTGATGAAAGTGCTCTAGTAATTGGCGATTCTATTGTACGGAACGTGAAAATAGAGACACCAGCCACCATAGTCCAATGTTTACCGGGAGCCAGAGCGCCTGACATCTTGGCAAATTTAAAAGTGCTGGCTAATGCTAAACGTAAATTCAGTAAGATTGTTATCCACGTCGGCGCTAATGATGCGACTTCGCCAGTCGGAGATCACTAAAAATAATGTTAAAGAGGTGTGTGAACTTGCAAGTACGATGTCAGACACTGTAATATGCTCTGGTCCCCTCCCTGCTTACCGTGGCGATGAGATTCATAGCAGACTGTCGTCACTCAATGGCTGGATGTCTAAGTGGTGCCCGCAGAATAACGTAAGTTTCATAGACAATTGGAAGAGTTTTTGGGGCAGACCTGACCTGTTGAAAAGAGATGGTGTTCATCCCTCCTGGGGTGGTGCCGCTCTTCTCTCTAGAAATATGGCACATAGTCTTAGAGTTCGTACTTGACTAACTAGGGCCCAGGTCAGGGAGCAGACAGACTGGATAAACCGACCGTCTGCTAGCCGCCTAACGTCACAGAAGTCAGTTAATTCTCAGCACATAGAGACTCCTTCACCTAGATATCACACTATAGAGACTGTGTCTGTTCCCCGTACTAGAAAATACAGAAAACGTCCAAACCAAAGTAATAGTAACAATTTAATTGATGTTCAACAAATAAAAAATGTTTACAATACAGAGAAACAATTGATAAAACTTGGCTTACTGAATATCCGGTCCCTTTCTACAAAAGCACTATTTGTAAATGATATGATCACTGACCATAAGCTAGATATGCTTTGTTTGACAGAAACATGGCTAAAACCAGATGAATACATTACTTTAAATGAGTCTACCCCCCAAGATTACTGCTATAAAAATGAGCCACGTCCAAAAGGTAAAGGGGGAGGTGTTGCTACAATTTATAGCAATATTCTCAGTATTTCTCAGAGGGCAGGCTTTAAGTATAACTCGTTTGAAGTTATGGTGCTGCGTATAACATTATCTAGAGAAACACGTGTTAGTGATAAATCCCCTGTGATGTTTGTATTGGCTACTGTGTACAGGCCACCAGGGCACCACACAGACTTTATTAAAGAATTTTCTGATTTTCTATCTGAGTTAGTACTGGCTGCAGATAAAGTCTTAATTCTTGGTGATTTTAATATCCATGTCGATAATGAAAAAGATGCATTAGGATCAGCATTCATAGACATTCTGAACTCTATTGGGGTTAGACAACATGTTTCAGGACCTACTCATTGTCGAAATCATACTCTAGATTTAATACTGTCACATGGAATTGATGTTAGTGGTGTTGAAATTCTGCAGCAAAGCGATGATATCTCAGATCATTATCTAGTCTTGTGTAAACTCCATATAGCTAAAACTGTAAATTCTACTCCTTGTTACAAGTATGGTAGAATCATCACTTCTACCACAAAAGACTGCTTTGTAAGTAATCTTCCTGATTTATCTCAATTCCTCAGCATATCCAACAGCGCAGAAAAACTTGATGATGTAACAGAAACTATGGACTCTCTCTTTTCTAGCACTTTAGATACAGTTGCTCCTTTACGCTTAAGGAAGATCAAAGAAAACAGTTTGACTCCATGGTATAATGAGCACACTCGCACCCTAAAGAGAGCAGCCCGGAAAATGGAGCGCAGCTGGAGGAAAACAAAACTAGAGGTATTTCGTATAGCTTGGCGGGAAAGTACCCTATCCTACAGAAAAGCATTAAAAACGGCTAGATCTGATTACTTTTCATCTCTTCTAGAAGAAAACAAACATAACCCCCGGTATTTATTCAATACAGTCACTAATTTAACGAAAAATAAAGCATCAACAGGTGTTGGCATTTCCCAAGAGCACAGCTGTAATGACTTTATGAACTACTTTACTTCCAAGATCGATACTATCAGAGATAAAATTGTAACCATGCAGCCGTCAGCTACAGTATCGCATCAGATAGTGCACTATAGATCCCCTGAGGAACAATTCCACTCATTCTCTATTATAGGAGAGGAAGAATTGTATAAACTTGTTAAATCATCTAAACCAACAACATGTATGTTAGACCCTATTCCATCTAAACTACTAAAAGAGCTGCTTCCAGAAGTCATAGATCCTCTTTTGGCTATTATTAATTCATCATTGTCATTAGGATATGTCCCCAAAACCTTCAAATTGGCTGTTATTAAGCCTCTCATTAAAAAACCACAACTTGACCCCAAAGATCTAGTTAATTACAGACCGATCTCAAATCTCCCTTTTCTGTCAAAGATACTAGAAAAGGTAGTATCCTCACAATTATATTCCTTCTTAGAGAAAAATGGTATCTGTGAGGAATTCCAGTCAGGATTTAGACCGTATCATAGTACTGAGACTGCTCTCATTAGAGTTACAAATGACCTGCTTCTATCATCTGATCGTGGTTGTATCTCTTTATTAGTTCTACTGGATCTTAGCGCTGCATTCGACACTATCGACCACAACATTCTTTTGAATAGACTAGAAAACTTTGTTGGCATTAGTGGAAGTGCCTTAGCATGGTTCAAATCGTACTTATCTGACCGCCATCAGTTCGTAGCAGTAAATGAAGAGGTATCATATCGATCACAAGTGCAGTATGGAGTACCTCAAGGCTCAGTACTAGGGCCGTTACTTTTCACGCTTTACATGTTACCCTTGGGAGATATCATCAGGAGACATGGTGTTAGCTTTCACTGTTATGCTGATGATACTCAGCTCTATATTTCTTCACGGCCCAGTGAAACGCACCAAATTGAGAAACTAACGGAATGTATAGTCGATATAAAAAACTGGATGACTAGTAACTTCTTACTGCTAAATTCTGAAAAAACAGAAGTGTTAATTATCGGACCTAAAAACCCCACATGTAATAACCTAGAACACTATCTAACACTTGACGGCTGCTCTGTCAATTCTTCTTCATCAGTTAGGAACCTAGGTGTGCTGTTTGATAGCAATCTTTCATTTGAAAGCCATGTTTCTAGTATCTGTAAAAGTGCGTTTTTCCATCTCAAAAACATATCTAAATTGCGACCTATGCTCTCAACGTCAAATGCAGAAATGCTAATTCATGCGTTTATGACCTCAAGGTTAGACTATTGTAATGCTTTACTGGGTGGTTGTTCTGCACGCTTGATCAATAAACTACAGTTGGTCCAAAATGCAGCAGCTAGAGTCCTTACTAGAACCAGGAAGTATGACCATATTAGCCCGGTTCTGTCAACACTGCACTGGCTCCCTATCAAACATCGGATAGATTTTAAAATCTTGTTAATTACTTATAAAGCCCTGAATGGCTTAGCTCCTCAGTACTTGAGCGAGCTCTTATCACATTATAGTCCTCCACGTCTGCTGCGTTCTCAAAACTCTGCCCATTTGATAATACCTAGAATATCAAAATCGACTGCGGGCGGCAGATCCTTTTCCTATTTAGCGCCCAAACTCTGGAACAATCTACCTAACACTGTTCGGGAGGCAGACACACTCTGTCAGTTTAAATCTAGATTAAAGACACATTTCTTTAACCTGGCTTACACATAACACACTAATACACTTCTATTATTCAAATCCGTTAAAGGATTGTTAGGCTGCATTAATTAGATCAACCGGAACCGGGAACACTCCTCATAACACACAATGTACTCGTTACATCGTAAGAAGAATGGCATCTACGGTAATATTTGTCTGTTTCTTTATTATTCTGTTTCTCAGTCCGTGTCCGGATCAGATGGTGGATCGGCGCCGGGAGATGATGTCTGCGACCCTGATCGTCAGCGGAGGCCGGACACCTGGATGAGCCCCGGGGACATATCCCCAGTGAAGACCTCGACTTAAATACAATAGAACTTAAAATTAAACAAAATAACTATAAATATAATAAAATACCTAACTACATAATACTATTATTGTTAGAAATTGCAACAATATAAAAATAGAAATATAATACATTTAACATTTAATTAAAACAATAAGTAAAAAAATAAATAATAATATCCTGGCCAGAGGAGAACTGGCCCCCCGACTGAGCCTGGTTTCTCCCAAGGTTTTTTTCTCCATTCTGTCACAGAGGGAGTTTTGGTTCCTTGCCGCTGTCGCCTCTGGCTTGCTCAGTTGGGGACACTTAATTTTTTACGATTAACGTCAATTTTATTTCATAGATACTATTTAAACTAAACTGAGCTAGACAATGACATCTCTGAATTCAATAATGAAATGCCTTTAACTGAAAATTGAGTGTTTAATCTTATTATTATACATTACTGACACTCTATCCTCCAATTTGATACTGTTAAGTGCTTTGACACAATCTGTATTGTTAAAAGCGCTATATAAATAAAGGTGACTTGACTTGACTTGACTTTCCCACACAAGAAATGAGCTTTATCATATTGATCCAAGTATTGATACACACACACACACACACACACACACACACACACACACATACACACAAAATAAATAAATACATAAATAAGTGAATAAATAAAATAAAAAAGTAGCTGTGTAGGTTTCCTGCTGCTGCTTCTGACTTTTAATCAGAGATAGTGAAACTGAGTACATGCACTACCCGACAGGCCACATCTCCAACATGAGTTAACTTCAAAATGCAAGAGCTCTTTCAGTATAATATAAAGCTGTAAACATATCCTTATGTGCGAGACACCCCTCATCATCTTGAACAGTAGAGAGGTCATACCAACCTCATGGAAAGATAATAGCAATTGCTTTTTCAAGTCAGTATCTTGAAAAACACTATATGATTATATTGTAGGTGTTCATGCAATTACATGAACACAGGCAACATCAAAATTGAATGATAAACAGGCAAAACAGGCTACTTGCGGTTCATAAATAGAAACATACTCTCACAAAGCACTATATGTAAATTCTTTAACATCAAGTGTATGCTGCCTCAATATAAAATGTGAATATGCAGACCATTCAATTATAAATTACAAATCAAGACAAAATTGCATATATTTAGATGAGTTAAATAATTCTTATAATGCTTGATAAGTAGGTATTATTGTTTGAGTCTTCTGGATTTATAATATTTCTTTGAAATCTGAACTGATCTGAACTGTTTAACAATGCCTCTACTAAGCGGCTGACTGTCTGTGCTGTATTAAGCAATACAGATATGTCATTGTTTTGGTGTGAGTGGTTTTCCACATTGAGTCCAACAAGTGTCGTACAGGGTTGGATTGAGAGACTAAACTTTATTGGGAATTTCGTGGATTTTTGTGGCTTACTGGACTGGTTACGATATAAATAAAATTTATTTTTTCAAATGAACATTCAAATAGTTATTTGTTGTTTGAACTAACAACCAAATTTACTCTTTGTATTTCAGAGTGGTTTTAGTTATTATGTGATTACACCAGACATTAATAGGGATGTGAGTAAAGAAGACAATCCTTTGTAGCTCCTTTGTATATTTGCTTCCCTATTGTTTGCCGATGCACTTATCCTTGTCTATTTTCAATATGTTTGCATTACAGCAAAAGACTTTCCAGATGATAAATCATGATCTACTAATCTTTCTTGGACAGTTTCAGTCACATATTGCAATATGACAGGGCACTGAGCCTTAGAAGTTACGTCTTGCATATCTTGTGTAAAATGTATGTGAATGGAGTATATTTTAGCCTGTTGTACATAATTAGGCGATAAGAATTCATGAATGATAATGCGGATAACATCAATTATCATACTAACCAGCAGTTTTGGAAAAGAAAGAGACAAGCAAACCCCTGCCATGTCCAATGGTTGAAATGTTCCAATATTTCAATATTTGTTTAACAGCAGAATCAAATTCAGGAAGGTCTGGCAGTCTGGTGTGGTCTCTTCAAGTACATATTCAGCCTCAGAGTTGAGTACCCTCTGTAACTAAGCCCTCGCTTCCCAACAATATTAATAATGTCTGCAAAATGAGTAGTCTTTTGATTTGAGCTCTGATAGCTGACATTTGGCTGTTCAGCTATTCCAGACTTGATCATAGAAGGTTGGCATCAACACAAACCGCTCCTCATTTTCCTTGTATGTGCTTCTATTCCTTCTAACAAATAAAATTGTCACTCATAAAAAAAAAATTCCAGACAGAGGAAAAGAGGGAGTGTTCTCTCACAGAAAGAAAGAAATGTTCTATTCAATAAAAGGCATTGTCGATGAAAGTGTTTAAAGAGGTTTGAAAAGGATGATGTTGGAAAATGTTCACCTGAATGAGGCCATACAAAATATGACTGATACCACTTTTCCACCAACGCAGTTTGAGTGCTGGTTCGGAGCCAGTGCCTAGTTTCAAACCGGTTCTTTTTTTTTTTGACACCCAAAGCACCAGCTCCGAACCAGGAAAAGTGGTTCGTAAGTAGCACCAAAACATTGCTTGGCTAGAAGTTAGAACCGCTTGTGTCAGGGGCTGGGGTTACCATGACCAACAAAATACTTTTGACCGCCATATTTGAAATAATAGCTAAACACGAACACGTTGGATTCGCTGTTTGGATACCGATGTAGGTTCTTAAAGTCATTAACATCAATAGCAACGCAACGTTCACCATTGTTGATGGTGTTTAGGCTTGTTTGGGATGCATCGGCGCCGGGCGCGGACCGATCGGCACGCGATTCTGAGGCGCCGAGGGAACGATCCAAAAGCATAAAGAGCCATCTGCCTTCCAGTCTCTCTCGCGGCGCTTTGGTATCGCGTGCCGATCGGTCCGCGCCCAGCACCGATCCATCCCAAACAAGCCCGTTGTGTTTGGCGCTGCCGCGCTAGCGTTGCTAGGGGAAATGAGACGTATTCAGATGACGTATTCAATGATGTAAGACCTGGCTCTGTGGTGGCTCTCTAGCCAGTGGGAAGGCAAACGGGTTCTTAGAAGGCTCGCCAGTCGAACCAACTCTGAACCAGCAATAGCACTGGCTCTGAACCAGCACCCGGTTCATGCTGGTGGAAAAGGGGTATGACAATGTAGAGGCTTCATCTTCATGACTCACATGCTCTGAATCAGATTTCAGATTTTTTTTCCCTTTTGCCCAAGCTGTGTTTGACTAGAGATGCTGCCATGCCTCATCCTCTGGCAAATGTCACAGCAGGCGCAATCTCATCTTCTGACCTACCTTCATCTCCTGAAGAGCACCTGACAAAGTTGAAGCAGATGATGGTGTTGTTGGGATTAAAAGGTCAGTCATTTTTGTACAATTTGTTGCAGGCTTTTTAACGCAAAGTTTTCTGCACCAGCTTTTCTGTTTTTCTCTTTGCATTGTCAACAAAGCTGGCTGAGACCTGCGAAGATGTAGGAGGATTGGAATTAGGATATGTGGCCCTCCCTGGGCTCAACAGGGAACTGGATCCACTGGAACTGGGAACAGCACTCCTGGCCGTGACTAGAGAACGGGATTCTCTGGGACTGGGAACGGCACTTCGGGCCATGACTTGAGAACTGGATTCTCTGGAACTGGGAACGGCACTCCTGGCCGCGATGAGGGAACTAGATTTATTAGGAAAGGGATTTAAAATAGGTCCCCCAATCAGGCTGCTCACTGCATAATGTCTGGAACTCAGGTCATAGGCCGGAGCCTCCACTGGACTCTGGTCTGGGGCTAGAGCCAGCATTACATATTGGCCAGGGGCTGAAGCCAACACCGGACGGTGGTCAAGGGATGAAATGTGCCCTGGACACTGGTCAATGGCTGGGGCCTGTACTGGACCTTGGTCGGAGGCTGAAGCCTGCTCTGGGCCAAACTCGGCAACTCGGGGAATGGAGCCCTCTCTGGGCCGGACTCGGGAACAGGAGCCCTTCCTGGGCTAAACTGGGCATCAGGAGCACTCCCTGGGCTGAACTGGAGATCAGGAGCCCTTCCTGGGCTGAACTGGGGATCAGGAGCCCTTCCTGGGCTGAACTGGGGATCTGGGTTGCGCTTACGTGGAGCAGGCACTGGGAGGCGCTCTCGATGAGCAGGCACAGCAAAACGCTTACGTGGAGCAGGCACTGGAAGGTGCTCTCGACGAGCAGGCACAGCAAAATGCTTACATGGAGCAGGCACTGGAGCGTACTCAAGGGCTGAAGCCGACACTGGGCTCTGGTCAGGGGCTGGAGCCTGCACTGGGCTCTGGTCAGGGGCTGGAGCCTGCACTGGGCTCTGGTCAGGGGCTGGAGCCTGCACTGGGCCCTGGTCAGGGGCTGGAGCCTGCACTGGGCCGAGCTCTGAGGCTGAAACGAGGGGGGAGAGCAGTTCTTTCCTCCTCTTATTCCTCTTCTGGTTCACAGTGAGGGAGGCTGCTGCTGAATGCTGAGGGCATGAGGGAGCCGAGGACGGCGGTGGCCCTGAGTGAGCCGCGGACGACGGCGACGGGCTTGAGTGAGCCGCGGACAACGGCGGCGGGCTTGAGGGAGGAACAGCCGGCAGTTCGGGGCTTGAGACTGCGTAGGCCGGCATTTCTGGGCTGAGGATTGGGTTGGTTCTGGGAGCTGGACATAGAGGACGGAAGGCAGATTTCAGCGCAGACCGGACAGATGTTAATGAAGGGTCCATAACTTTTGTCCCCAGGTCAGCGCTGTTGGAAACTCAATTCCGGGCTCGGAGAAATACCAGAGGACAGGTGTGGTCGGAACCAGTGGCCAGGCATGTGGAGGGTCTCAGCACGGGGTAAGCTGGCGAGGCTCACTGGTTCTCAGAAGGGGCTGGATGAGAACGGCTCTTAACCTCCTCTACTTCAAAGTTAAAGCCATTTAAATACAGGATGAGAGCTATTAATTCCACCAAAGAGAAATCACAAACAGGAGAACGACAACGAATTGTGTCCTCATCCAGGCCCAACTGAAAAATGACACATAACGAGGCATCGGGCCAGCTCACTAGATGGGAAAGCTCAATGAATTCCTCCACATACCTTCCCAGAGGGCGAACACCCTGTCACAGACAGCACAACCTATCCTCAGCCCAATCCATCTTGTTTAATGGTCTGGTCTTCTGTCACACATTAGATGGAGAGGCACACAAGGGTGAATATAGTAAGAGCTTCTTTATTAAACAAACTGAAGGTAACGTCAAAAGGTAAGTGCAATAACTCAGAGTCCAATGAAGCTCAATAAACTTAGGAAATAACAGTCCGTATCTTTCCATTTTAGGAGAGTCAACTGGAGGAAGACTCCCACGGTGCCACAGGGATCCAGCAGGTAAGTGATGAGACAGATGAGGAGCTTGTAACCTCGAGACCAGACAATGAGTGTATGGATAGATTGATGTCTTATAGGGAGCTTGATTGGCAGCAACAGGTGAGGAGGATTTCCTGATAGAAGTCAGGTGTAAGTGATTACAATGGCGTGCAGGTGAGTGGCAAGAGGGATGCTGGGAAATGAATTGCAGTTCAACTGGTGACTGTGACAGATATATAACACAATAAATATATTTAAAATGTGATTTAATAATATAATTAGTTATTGTTAATTATTCATTACATTTTACGTCATATTGTACAATGGACGCCTCCTGGAAAGTTTTGATAAACATGGCACAATATAACAATAATATTACAGGAAAAGTGCAGACTGGTCTTTGGTCTCCACAGCGTCACATGAAGTTGAATACACTTACTGCCTTTGTTAATGATGGTCATGTGCTCCCCTTGCCCTGCCTCTTTGTCCTCCTTCCACTTCACTTTTCTATGCCCTTCTCTTGCTGACTTCTCTCCGTCTCATTGACTCAGATGTACATCATTGATTACATTATACGAGAGTCCACTACTGGTGGACCCTTGCAATGGGTTCAACTGGAACATCCTAAACCCTTGACCTCTTGCAAACTGCAAAGTGCTTAGGGAATTTCACAAGTGTGTCAAAAAATTAAATTGGATTGCACCCCTTGTTTTTCTGTACCACCTCTTGTTTAGTCTTTGCTTAGTCCTCATTGTGCTCACCTGTTCCTCATGTGCTATCCTCCATATTTACTGTGCCCTCTACAATCATGTTTTAGCCAGATTGTTTTGTACTTCACGGGGTTTGCCTTATTCAGTTTTTCTAGTGATTAGCTTTAGTCTTGTTGAACTTTGTCTTTTCCAGCATAATGCTCAGTCCTCAGTGACTCTCCGTCCTGCTCTGTCCAACTACACTCATCTGCCCCACCCTGGTCTCTGCCTCCTGCATGCTTCTGACTCCCAGTCTGTTCCAAGCCCCCTGATACCCATTGGCACTATCTAGCCCATTGGTAAGGCAAGGTTAACTGCTTCTCATGAAAATGCACTTTGATATGCCTCATAACTTGTGGAAGTCTATGATTATTGGGGCACTTTGTGGTCAAAAGCAGCAAGCTTATTTGCTATAGAAATGTTGATGGTAAACACAACAACAAAAGACTTACAGATGGAATTCAACTAGAGTATGTTTTAGCACAGGTGCTGTAGCCACTTTATTTTTTAACTTAACTGGAAGTGGCTGAGACTGGAAGCTTTGCTATTTATTTTGCCTGTACAAAAACAGTCTGTTATACTGCTTGATATTATACTGAATGGTCTGTTTTTACTTCTCTGGTGGGATGCTGAGATAATGTTGAGCGAGAATGAACTGAGGAGGCAGTGGGCTGCCTCTCTCACAATTAGGGATCATCTGCTGGAATGCAGCCATCCACCAAACAGACCTTCACCACTGATTGGACTACATCACCAAACAGCCGACAGAGAAATGGGCACATTCAGCAAGAAGGCCTTATCCCTGTGTGTGATGTCTGTCAGTTTAAGCAACAGATAACATTCTTCTGCCACAATGTCTGCCATGATACATCCCATAGAGTAAGCTTTATGCTTGTTAGACCTCAGTGCCAAGTCAGGAGCTCTTAGTAGCTCACAAACAGCCTTGGCATCTGATTTAGTGCTCTCACCATAGTCCCTCACAAAATGAGTCTGGCAAGCCAGCAAAACAGCCAGCTTGTGCAAGGCCAAGGGCACATGACCAGAACCCAAGTATGTCTTCCCTGCAAACAAGCCTGCGCTGGCCCTTTACAGGCCCACTTAGGGCTAGCCTAAGGGCCCCCAGCAGGCTGCCAGCACAGGGTCACTGAGACTTTGCTCATTGGCAAAACGTTGGCCCCTTAAAACTGGCCCTGCATGGGCAGCCCTCACTAGGCCCACACAGGGCCCGCATTATTAATCTACAACAATAAATCTGTTTCACTATAAATACTTTTCAGCTACTATAACTTCAGTCTTTGGGAAAAAAACAGTTCTTATACATCTGAAATGGATGCAGTCACCACATAACTAATGTCTGTATTGTAAAAAATGTACAGTAGTCAAAGGGATTTATAATCAATGGATTTATTAAATACAAAATAGAAAACACTCAATTCAGATTAATACTGCTAATTTAACACTTTGAAAGGGACTACAAATTATCTATACAAATATAAATATAATACAAATTAACATAAGAATAAAAAATACCAAATTATTACTTTGACCTCTGCTGAAAATATGTTTTGGTGTGCTAAAGTATTCATTGGTAAAGCTCACTCTTCCCCCGAGGTCGACAGATGGTGGTAGCGCTCCTTTCATCTATCCGCTATGTCTCTTGAATTCCGCAACCACACCTTTATCTCACTTTCAATTTCAGAATCAGGAGAAGTTGGCTGAAAGGAGCATTTTCAATCTCTCTGAAAAGCAAATAGGCCTATATCAGGGATCCTCAAATCTAGCTCGTGAGATCCACTTTCCTGCAGAGTTTAGCTCCTACTTTGATCAAATTCACCCAACTGTGATTTTCTAATGATCCTGAAGACATTGATTAGCATGCTCAGGTGTGTTTGATTAGGGTTAGAGCTTAACTCTGAAGGACAGTGGATCTCACGAGCCAGATTTGAGGTTCCCTGGCCTATATGAAACAACAGGTTCTGAAAAGGTCTTTTTTGGTTTGAGCCAATGCAGTTCAATTGAGTGGCTAAAGAATGGCCAGTCAATGTTGTTAGTATTCCTCTAGTTGCAATACAGGACTGCCTACACCAAACCTGCATGGGCCCAATCATACAAAAGTTGCTCTGGGCCCGAATGGGCTGGCCCACACTGGGCCATCATGGGATTAATGTGGGCAGTCTGCAAGTAAGGGCTGCTCACAGAGAGCCCACGGTGAGCCCAAAGCTGTGGGCCCCGCCTGGGCAAGCCTGCACTGGGCCTGTTTAGGTTTGGTGTGGGCTGGCCCTAGCCCACTGTGCCCGCATGGGCCCCGCAGGGACATGTTTGCAGGGTTATTCAGTAATGAAAAGGTCAGTCTACAGTCTACAAGAGTGGGCCTGTATTTCTATGTATTTTCCAATGCAAGGGATAAAATGGGGCAAAAGTGTTTCTTACATTGTCGGCATGGCAAATTCACCATGCTTCACCACATGGCACACATCATTGAAGTCCAAGGTTGTCTGGGTAATGATCCTGGTTAAAAGTACAAAACATTTGGTTTTGAAAATAGTTATTTATTTAAAAGTAAATATAAATACCACTAATTCAATTCTATTCACATCTTATTAATGTTATAAATTCCAACCATAATAGAATTATCAATCACACTGTGCCCCCATGTCTGATTTGTCTTGCAGAAAACATATTGCTGCTTTCCACAACTGATAGCAACAGCATTACAAATAACTGCTGCCTATAGGGAATCAAAAATGACCCTGCCTGGAAAAATCTGGTCCATCTGGCTGATGTATTCTTCAGTGAATGTTTCTTTTTTATTAATGAATAAAGGACAGAAACCACTAATAATAGAACAACCTTCTGGACAGCAACCAGTCTTGCTTCAGAAGTGAACATTCAACCAAGTCTGTCCTGCTCTCGGTTGCTGAAGCTCTAAGACAGGCTAAAGCGGCTTCCAAATCTTCAGTACTTATCTTTCTGGATCTCTCTGCTGCTTTTGAAACAGTTAACCACCAGATTCTCCTGTCAACCCTATTGGCAAAGGGCATCTCAGGAACCGCACTCCAGTGGTTTGAGTCTTATCTCTCAAATAGGTCCTTCAAGGTATCTTGGAGAGGTGAGGTATCCAAGTCGTAACATCTAGCTACTGGAGTGCCTCAGGGCTCAGTTCTTGGACCACTTCTCTTCTCTGTCTACATGGCATCACTAGGTTCTGTCATTCAGAAACATGGCTTTTCATATTACTGCTGTGCTGATGACACTCCACCCTAACTCTCATTTCATCCTGATGATCCTCGAACTTGCCAAGACAGAAATGCTTGTGGTTTCAGCCAACCCAACACTTCACCACAATTTCTCCATCCAGCATCAACCATAACACCTTCTAGGATGGCCAGAAACCTTGGAGTTTCTGGCCATCCAGAAACTTGATGATCAGCTTAATTTCACTGACCAAATTGCTAAAACTGCCTGGTTCTGCAGATTTGCTTTATAAAACATTAGGAAGATTGGGCCCTTTCTATCGGAACATGCTACATAACTCCTTGTTCAAGCTCTTGTTTTGTCCAGGCTGAACTACTGCAATGCTCTCTTAGCAGGTCTTTCAATCAGTTCTATCCAGGGGTGTAGGCCACCCACTCTGATGAATATCAAGCTGTTTATCCAGGCTGTTTTGGGCAAGTCGCGCCTGTGAATTTGAGCATGTTCACTTACAGTATTCAATTAGCCTGTAATTTGCAGTTGTTAGAAAATGTTAGAAAAACAGCAGCAATACATAATTCTGTAAAAATGACTTTTAAAAACTTGCACTGACGTGGAAGAGAACCTGTCCATCAGCCTGCAAGTAGGTAAGACTTTCAGTTCCAAGCGCAGGCTGATCCGGTTCATTCTGAAAAGCCGGTCCGAGAATCATCAGACCAATTATGAATGTCATTTGGGCTTAGTCAGTGTTTTCAGTCAGTGTTTAAAGTTGATTAGTGTGCGGTGTCTAAAGAATTCAAGACCAGCTGTTGCCAGTCGTCCACACAAAGATTATTTTTATAAATTTTGGAACTGATGCCTGCAACTGCACCTGTTTCAGAATATGTAGGTTTGTTAATTTAAATAACAAATTAACAAATAAAAAAAAAATCACAAACATGACCTTTCTGAATAAATAATTTTATACACTTTAGTTAGCCTATATATAATATATTTGAGGTAATATGATGAGGAAATACAGTGTCTTGAATAGGCCAGGCTGCATTTACTATAGAATGATGAAATGAAAATTAAAATCTACAAATAACATTTTAAATGACTTTAGAATAAATGTTTCAGAATAAATAAAGCTGTATTTAATTTTCCTTCTAACTGCTACTCAGGTTTTGTATGTGGACAGGTTGTAGCTCTTGTTTTGTATTCGTATTAGTTGAGCAGACGTGCATTAGTGACCTGGCGTGAGAGATTCTTTCTTCACAGTTTCACGGTATTTTTAAACTACAGTTGCTGTACACTGCAACAGTATTTAGGGTTTGGGGCTAATGTGAATGATTTTATGTTACAGTGGGGGAAAAAAAAAAAAAAAAAAAAAAAATTTGATCCCCTGCTGATTTTGTACATTTGCCCACTGACAAAGAAATTATCAGTCTATAATTTTAATGGTAGGTTTATTTGAACAGTGAGAGACAGAATAACAACAAAAAATCCAGAAAAATGCATTTTATAAAAGTTGATTGATTTGATTTGAATTGATTTGCATTTTAATGAGTGAAATAAGTATTTGATCCCCTATCAATCAGCAAGATTTCTGGCTCCCAGGTGTTTTTTTATACAGGTAACGAGCTGAGATTAGGAGCACTCTCTTAAAGGGAGTAATCTCAGGTTGCTACCTGTATAAAAGACACCTGTCCACAGAAGCAAACAATCAGTCAGATTCCAAACTCCCCAACATGGCCAAGACCAAAGAGCTGTCCAAGGATGTCAGGAACAAGATTGTAGACCTACACAAGGCTGGAATGGGCTACAAGACCATCGCCAAGCAGCTTGGTGAGAAGGTGACAACAGTTGGTGCGATTATTTGCAAACGGAAGGAACACAAAATAACTGTTTTGTTATGCTTTGGGGGTGTTTTTCTGCTAAGGGGACAGGACAACTGCACCGCATCAAAGGGACGATGGACAGGGCCATGTACCATCAGGGCCAGGGCATTGAAGCCAGCCAGGGCATTGAAAACGGGTCGTGGATGGGTATTCCAGCATGACAATGACCCAAAACACACGGCCAAAGCAACAAAGGAGTGGCTCAAGAAGAAGCACATTAAGGTCCTGGAGTGGCCTAGCCAGTGTCCAGACCTTAATCCCATAGAAAATTTGTGGAGGGAGCTGAAGGTTCGAGTTGCCAAACGTCAGCCTCGAAACCTTAATGACTTGGAGAGGATCTGCAAAGAGGAGTGGGACAAAATCCCTCCTGAGATGTGTGCAAACCTGGTGGCCAACTACAAGAAACGTCTGACATCTGTGATTGCCAACAAGGGTTTTCCCACCAAGTACTAAGTCATGTTTTGCGAAGGAGTCAAATACTTATTTCACTCATTAAAATGCAAATAAATTTATAACTTTTTTTGAAATGCATTTTTCTGGATTTTTTTTTTTTTTTTTTTGTTCTGTCTCTCGCTGTTCAAATAAACCTACCATTAAAATTATAGACTGATCATTTCTTTGTCAGTGGGCAAACATACAAAATCAGCAGGGGATCAAATAATTTTTTTTTTTTTTTTTTCCCACTGTATGTTGTCAATGGAAACGTTCGTGACAGTGACAGAGATGTGGTAGTTTTACTTTGTGTCTTTTCCCCTGTATTAAAATGGTTAAAACGGTTTATTTTTTCAATAGGATCAAAGAAAAGAAGGGTGAAATGACCTGAATACTGAGTCCAACTCCGTCCGTTAGTTACTAGTGCCCAAAAATAAAATTCTGCCTACACCACTGGTTCTATCAAACCTCTGCAGCTAATCCAGAACGAGCCAAAAAGAGCACGTCACACCTCTGTTCATCAATTTGCACTAGCTACCAATACCTGCTCGCATAAAATTCAAGGCATTGATGTCTGCCTAAAAAACAACCGCTGGCTCTGCACCTCTTTACCTAAATTAATTAATTCAGACTTATGTGCCCTCCAGAAGTTTGCATTCTGCATGTGAACAGTGCATTGTAGTGCCTTCCCAAAGAGGCACACAATCACTTTCATGGACTTTTACTTTGTTTCCTGCTGTTAGAATGACCTTCCCAACTCAAACCAAACAGCTGTGTCTTAAGTCATTTTCAAATCTACAACTTCCATTCTACACTTGACCCTCTAACACTAGAACTCTCTATTTTATATCTATTCTATCTACTTGTTTTCTTTTTATTTATTAAAAAAAAAAAAAAAAACCTTGACACTTTAACTGTTATATCCTGTGTATAAATATGTTTGGGTATGTATTTTACTCTGTATGAGTATTATGTTTGCCAGTGTGTTCTCTCTCTCTTCCTCACTCTGCTTGCCTTGCAGTTAATTAGCCACACCTGATGCTTGTAAGAAGTGTGCTGCTACGAAAGAGCAGAGCGAACACTGCTTGAGGAGGGTCACTTCTCCCCTGCACCAGACTTGTGTGTTCCAGATAACTAAGTGTAGACTTTTGAGTGTTGGTCTTCTTTGTATTGCAATTAGTTTGCACACATTGTAGCTTGTGTGTGCTTTGGTATGAAAACAGTGTAGCCCTTTTGCTATCAGATAATGATCCTGTTCTTTCTTTCTACAACTGTCGGTATTAAAACTATTGTATCCTTCTAATACTTTTCTTTTGAAAAATATTCATCTCTGTTTTTGGTTAGTAAGAAAGTAGAGGGAAGCTTATATTTATGTCTTTTCTTTTACCTGTATAGGTCATTTAGTTCTCCTCCCAGTAGCAAGTAACTTTTTTTTGATTGTTGTTTTGGCTAAGAGCCTCTCTTGAAGATCAATTGCTTCCACCTTCTTTAAAACAAACAAACAAACAAACAAACAAACAAAAAAATTGCTATAACAAATGGTTGTCACATTTCTAGGGTAGAGGATTGGAGGGAATCCTCCATTTTCACTATTTGTTTTTCCTTTTTTGTTAATTTTTTAACTGTTCCCTCCTCTCCGCACTCTAGACTGGGAGAAGTTGTAACACTAACACTATTCTTTTTCTATTCTATGTACTTGTTTTCTTTTTAATTGCTATGATGATAATAATAATAATAATAATAATAATAATAATAATAATAATAATAAAAATAACAACAACAACTTCTCTAACATTAGCTCTATCTATTCTATCTCTTCTCTTTTCTATCTACTTTTTCTTTTCATTTATTACCTTGCTATGTGTAGTGCATAAGACTAAGCAGGACTTGTCACAAAACATATACATTGTTGCTCTTTTGTAGTTGCACTTTTTTTTTTTTTTTGGAAGATAGATGGATCAATTTTCATGCTGCCTCTGAGTCATGGGAGAGATAAGCAGCTAGTGAGTCTACCACTGTTGGGATGATGTGTATCAATGAAAAACAGTGCCCTTTTATGTGAGAGAGGCACAAAACAATAATTTTTGCTGACTCAATCTCATTCCTACAAGTCCCCAAGCCACATGTCATTCCTCCGAGATCACAGGACACAGAGAAATTAGAGCAAAACTCCCATACATGTCAGCAACTGACAAAACAAAACAAAACAAAAAAAAACAAAAAAAAAAAACTAACAAAAACAAAACAAACAAACAAACAAACAAAAAAAACAATGCATGCCAGCTCTCCACAACTGCTAATCTTGCTTAGGTACTCTCATGGTGGACATAACATATACCAAGTTTGTTATAATCAAGGTGTGATTTGAGGGGGGATTTTTTGATCAAGAATTTCATTAATGAACTTTTGTAGAAATTTAGACAGTGTAGACAAAGTGTAATGGCAACACTTTAGATTAGAGAACAAGTTTCACTGTCAATTAAGTGTTTTCCCTCAATACACTCCTAAATTCCTACTCCTGCTGTTAATCAATAGTAAGTTAGGTAGTTGGTAGTAAGGTATGTTTAAGTATTGGGTATGGTTAAGCAATCTAGAATATGGTCATGCAGAATAAGGCATTAATACTGTATGTGCTTCATAAGTACTAATAAACAGCCAGTATACGGTAACAGTTTATTTTAAGATGTCCTTGTTACATATGTTACATGCACTTGCTGTTATAATAACGATTAATTATGCATAATTACATGCAAGCAGTGTTGGGCAGTAAGGCATTACTTAGTAACGCGTTACTGTAATTTGATTACTTTTTTAGTAACGGAGTAATTTAAACTCGTTATAATTTTCAAAATGGTAATTAACAGGCGCAAGCATAGGCATAGTTTCTATTTAGGCTATAACACGTGTTTGCTGTATTGAGCAATGTTGATTTCTGGAACGCAATGGCCAGTCAGGAGTGCAGTGCTGAAATTTGCGTGCTCATGAATCCTCTCATTATAACACACGAATTGTAGACATTATGGAAAATTCGTTATACATATATGCATTGTGTTATAACAGCTATGTGACATTGCGATGAACTGAGATGTCATCTTTTTAAAGATTATTAAAGCAGCGCTCTTTGGCAGTCTGACATGCCAAACCATGTACGCAGCAGCAGCCTATGCTTGCTTTAGGTAAAAATAACAGTGTTTTGTGAATGTTGATGCATTAATAACAAATATTTATTGGGAGCGTTTATGCTGGGATTTCATGTAAATTTCATGGATGTAGCCACAGAAAAAAAGTAACGTAACTAGTAATGTAACTAATTACTTTTGAAATAAAGTAATCAGAACAGTAACGTGATTACTTTTAAAAGGAGTAATCAGTAATTTAATTACATTTTCAGAGTAACTTGCCCAACACTGCATGCAAGTAACCCTAAACCAAACCCTAATCCTAACCTTAACCATATAGTAAGTACATGTAGTTAATAAATATTACTCAGTACTTAAATGTATAATTACACTGTAATGAGGACACCTTAAAATAAAGTGTAACTGTATGGTAGTAATTGTCAGGATTGGACCCGTTTTGTCGTGTTTCAGTTCCTGTTTTGCCTTATTTGGTCACCTTCCTGTCCTTATTTAGTTTGATTATTAGTTGATTCCCCACACCTGTCTGTCCCTCGTTATCCTGAGTTTAATAGCCGTCTGTTCAGTTCATGTTTGTCGGATCTACTTAGTTACTTCATGTGTTACTCAAGCTCCTATTGTGTGGATTTCCCCTGTGTTCTGTGGATTAAAGACTGTGTACGTTTACTCGTGCCTCCGGCGTGCTTCCTCTACAGCGAATTGTGACAGAAGACCCGACCAAAACAGTCAACTCTGTGTGTTCCCTCCGTTTTTTGTTTCTCGTTTCACTCAGTGTTTTTCTTTCCATTGTGCCCCATGGATCCCCTCGTTTGTCCCGAATTCCTCCTCCTCCTCCTCCTGCTGGAGCAGGGGGACAGAGCTCTCGAGGACCATACACGACTGTTCCTGTTGTTAGCTAACACCACCAGCTACCCGGACGACGTGCTCTGCTCATTCTATGACGCAAGCTTGAACACCGCGAGCAGAGTGCTGTCGTCCGAAGATGGTCCTCGAGAGGATTTCGTCGCCTTCGTGGAGTGGACTCTAGCGAGAAATGGATGATCTCGCCAGATCCACTCCAGACCCAGAGCCCAGTCCACCATCTCCCCACAGTGCAGAGCATCAGCCCGAGCCCACCGATGATGGAGAGCCATTTCCCGTCGCGATCGACGAGCCAGTGCAACGCGAGTGACTGAGCAGAGGATCGCCCCGGACGTTGAGCCCAACCCGTCACACCATGTGCAAGAGCCGGCGAGGGAGCAAGCCGTGGACGGTGAGAGTGCGGAGTGGAGCTGATAGTGCATCTGGGACTGCTGGACTTCGAGGGGGACCTTATTGACTGGGAAACTGAGCTGGAAGCCAATTTGCCCCCTCTCCTCTCTCCTTCGTCCCCGCTGGTTCTATCCAGCCCTCTGTCGTCTCCTGTCCCCACATCCAGTCCAGAGTGGGCTCCCGTTTCCCAGTCCAGCCATGAGAGGGACTCACGAATGGCCACCCACCCGCCCGCTCCTGCCTCCTCCACCGCTGTCGTCTGGCAGCCCCTCTGCTCGCCCTCAGCCCACCATCATTACGGTGCGAGCTCTGCGGGACTGCCATCCTCCAGCGTCGCCGTAGTCAGAATATCCCTCACCTCCATCTCGAGCCTCCGAGGCCTGGACTCCGCCTTGGCCCGTAGACCCAGCGGCTCCACCTCAGCTCCTAGCTCTCTCACCTCCACCGTCACCTATCAATCCACCAGCTCCACGGGGCTCCTTCATCTCAACGGCTCCGCCTTGGTTGGGCGTCAACCCGCCATCGCCTCAGGACTCCGCTCCTCCGGCTGCACCTTGTCGCTCTGTCCCACAGGGTCCGTTGCGCTCCTCCCTCCCGCCAGCTCCACCTTGGTCCTCAGTCGCTCCGGCTCCGCCGCGGATCTCTGGATCTCCGCCTCGGTCACCAGAGCCCTCGGCTCCACCCTGGCCCCCCGGATCCTCGGCATCCCCCTGGCTCGTTGGCTTTCCGTCTCCGCCTCGGGCTCCTCCTCCACCTGCTCCACTGCCATTGGTCGGCCCCCTAGAGTAGGTGGCCATTCCTCCTCTATGGCTCCTCCCTCTGTCGGCTCCACCGTGGGCCGTCATCATGGCTGTGGCCTGGGTCCTGCTGTGCTCCTCCTGTTCCGGGCCCCTCCTTCCTTCGTCGCTTCCCTGGTCTCTGCACGTCGTCCTCCTCCCGGATATCCGTCCTCCTCCTGAGCCTCCTCCCAAGCTCCCACCTATACCTCCCTCTCTTGTTGTTTACGGTGCAAGGACACATCTTCCGGGAGGGGGTGAAATGACAGGATTGGACCCGTTTTGTCATGTGTTTTAGTTCCTGTTTTGCCTTATTTGGTCACCTTCCTGTTCTTGTTTAGTTTGATTATTAGTTGATTCCCCACACCTGTCTGTCCCTCGTTATCCTGAGTTTAAAAGCCCTGTCTGTTCAGTTCATGTTTGTTGGGTCTACTTAGTTACTTCATGTGTTGCTCAAGCTCCTATTTTGTGGCTTTCCCCTGTGTTCTGTGGATTAAAGACTGTGTACGTTTACTCGTGCCTCCAGCGTGCTTCCTCTACAGTGAATTGTGACAGTAATATGCATGCTAATAAGCACACTGATAATAATGAACAGTAAATGATAATGGTAATGAAGTAAAAATACTGAAAAACTGAATTAACTAAATTAAATATTTTAAACAGTTAATTTATTGGCTAAAATGTATACAATTTACAGGAGACATGAGGTATTAAGTAAGTTATCAAACATTTTTAACATTTCTGTCATCTATCCTGACAAATCTGTAGTATTTTCATTCCATCTTAGTGCAGGATAAGTTTTATGAAAGAGTGGTGGCAGCATTGTGCTGATTATAGACGATCTCACCTTATGTCCAGGACGGTAAAAACCGTTGAACTGCCATTTATAAGCATTTATAAATAAATACTAATTAGTGACTATTATCTTCATACAATAAATTAAAATCCTTTCTGATATTGTTTGATCTGTCAAGACCATTAATTATAGTTTACGTATTCTTTTCTCTTTACTTCACTTTTCTTCTGTCCATTATTACTGTTGTTTTTTTAAGTTTTTTTTTTTTTTTTTTTTTTCTACACACAAGCATCAATGTGCAATTAATCTACAATGACAAGCTCAATCAACCTGCGTTAAAATTCCTGATGTAGCCCCCTGATGTGGGGCCAGTTGTGTGGGAAAACCACAAAACAGCCCAAACAGCAGTAAGAATATGTATATTTTAACATTTACAATACCAGGTACAGACACATTGCTGTAGAAGAACAACACAACTGTTGAGGTGAAAGTGAACAAAAACACAGTCAGAAAGAAAAGTAGTAAAAAAGAGATGACTAACCTAACCCACCTGAGTTTGGCTCACACAGGTCTATGTCCTCATCGTCGCTGGGGCACTCGGCAGATGCCACCAACAAGTCATCAGTAGTCTAGAAAACAGACGGTATGGGAAAGAGTGGATGAATTCAAGAAGAACTGCACACAGAATGAAAAACATACAGTAAAAAATGAGAAATGGGAAACTGAGCTTAATTGAATGGCTATACAAAGCATTAGATTGAGACTCTTTATATGTGAAAAGTGTAACAATAAACAAACAAATTATAACAGATTACAGACATTCTGACTATCAGCATCAAAGTGAATAACTGTGCTATACTTGCTATGAGGGAATTAAACAAACACATTTTTATTTCTGAATCCACTCTTCATTTTGTAACGGGGGCTGATGAGACGTGAGGCGTGCGGATCCATATGCAAGCTTTTATTTAAAGACATGGTCATAAATACAGGCAGGGTCGAAAAAGTGGCAAACAGGTATGGCAGGGACGAGACAAAGAGTAGTCCTAGGGCAAGCGTGGGTCGACGATCGGCGAACAATATCCAACGGGGCAAGGCAGAGCAATAATCCAAACGAGGTGCAAACAGAGTCCGAACGGCAAGGCAAGGGTTAATCCAGGAAACACGGGCAGAAATCAAAACACGGGGAAACAGGCAAGGCAAGACTAAGACAACTCAGAAGGCTTCGTAGGGTAGCTATCACTAGGATATTTGCGTACAATACTCGGAGATCTGACTGAGGAAGTCCATGGCTTAAGTAGTGTGTGTGATTGCGAGATGGGTATCGGGTGTGAGCATGTGATTAGGGAAATGACTGCTGGGAAATGAAGTCCGGGGTAGTGTGTGGTGTGAGAGTCAATGTGATGGAAGGGTGACCTCTGGTGGCGAACAAATGGAGGTCCATGGACTAGATTCATGACACATTTCTTGAAACAGACATTTTTTTCATGTTACACAAAGATTACACATAATCATTATTTGGTTACTAGCAAGCTACTTTGAAATTGAAAAGTTTATGAAAAATTAAATGGTGCGATATCACAAATGTAAACATTATAAACAAAATTAACAATTTGTCTAACTCTCGCTTGCTCTTTAAAACATTTTCCTCCCTCCTTTGTCCTCCTCCTCCCCCTCCTTCATCAACTCTAACAGCTGACAACTTTGCCACATTCTTCATTAATAAAATTAAAACCATCAGTGCACAATTTTCCAAACCACAATCTGTCAAGCACATTTTACCAGCAAACATATACTTGTTCACATCCTTCTCTTCACTCTCTGAGGCAGAAGTCTCCAAACTCATCCTTTCTAATCATCCTACTACTTGTCCACTTGATCCCATTCCATCTCATCTCCTTCAAGCCATTTCTCCTGCAGTTGTACCTGCACTCACTCAGACCATTAACATATCCCTTCACACTGGTGTTTTTCCCTCAGCATTTAGACAGGCTCGTATAAACCCACTACTCAAGAAATCCACCCTTAACCCATCTCTTTTAGAGAACTACAGACAGGTAATCCTCTTCCTTTCATTGCAAAAACACTTGAATGAGCTGTGTTCAACCAAGTCTCTGCCTTTCTCACACACAGAACAACCTCCTTGACAGCAACCAATCTGGTTTCAGAAGTGGACATTCAACCGATACTGCCTTGCTCTCAGTTGCTGAAGCCCTAAGACTGGCAAGAGCGGCTTCCAAATCTTCAGTACTTATATACATACTCAGCATATGCACATTCAGTAGTTTTGGGCCATACAAATCAGAAAAAAAGTCCAGCGAAATACTGATGGGACAGGCAGAACAAAGAAATGGACAGGAAAGGAAAGGAAAGGGTGGAGGTCAACTAAAGGAATGAGTGGAGTTTTCTGACCTGCTGGGGTTCGCTTGCTGTGCTCGGTTTGATCTTGTGGTTGGAGGTGGTTGTGGTAGTGATCTCCATGACTGAGGTAGAGGTTTCAGAGCGAGAAACCGTAGCGCTGGACTGTGGTGATATGGAGGACGACTGCACCTCCCCAACCAACCTCATGCTGCCTTCGATGCGAATGTTGGGGTCTCCTTCCACGGCCATGTTAAAAACCTTCAAGCCGTTGTAATAGAAACCAGACATTTGGCCCTGGAAAGCACGGCTGTGGTCTCTTTCCCAGCCCCCGATCTGGATGGTCATCTGGCTGTTGAAGATTGTGAGCTGACGGCCTGCGGGAGAACAAAGTTACTGCAATACAAAAAAAAAAAACTTAGTGCAGTCTGAAGAGAAGCATACATGAAGAAGAGTGATGGAAATAATCACGCCCGAGGAAAAGACGGATTATTCAGGTACTGGGGAATGTAGATGCCCGACGATTTATCATGGCTGTAATGAAGGGATGCTTATGAAACACAAATAATGAAAAATAAAAGATAACAAAACAGTGGTAACAGGTTTAAACAGTGGCACTTTGCTAAAAGACCTCTTTAACAAAACAAATTATCAACAACTAGTTTAATTCCTAGTGAAGTTTTGCAAAACTAAGCATTACTGATTAAAGTAAAAGAGGGAGAAGATATTTTTTTCCTGTTGTCATGGAGTTGAAAACATATCCATGGCAGATGTTTACAGCTAACAGTCAATCTGAAGGCAGTTTAATAACTTTATACACTTAAAAAATTAATCTGATATTAATGTTGTGTAGGTGTGCAGTATAATGATCAGAGTATGTAAATAACAGCCATGTCTGCCTTTTAGCAAGATGAATTGGATTGGATGCAAAGGTAAACAGGGTGGTCATGAAACAAAGGAAGACTGAAAAATAATTCAATTAAAATCAACAAGAAAAACAGTTGTGCATTTCATTTAAAAGATGAAATGATTATACATGCACTTCAAAGTAATTTTTTTTCCAGTGGATGTTTTGTCATTTTCTTAGCAACGTGTAAATTTTTCTTAAAGGGACTCAAATGGCAATTAATATTTTTTTAAACATTATTTAAATATTATCTATTATTATATTGGTAATTAATACTATGATTATTTTGATTATTAAATATTATCTAGTTATTATGGCTGTCTTTGTATTAATATGACAAAAAGGTACACAAATGTACACATTTACACGTTACAATTTGTCAATTCATTATATTAACACATTTATCATTTTAATTTAGACATTTTTATTTTATGATTTAAAAGTTTAAGTTACATTCAAAACTTTTTAACAAGCTTATTCAAGCTTACATCTACAGTCCCTTTAACCAAAATTTATGACATAAATTAGTTAATACAGATCAGTACATTATTAAAGTTATTACAGGCTACATTTATCTATTTAAAATTCATCCTTTAATTTAACTAAATGTTTAAATTATAGCTTTATTTCACATTTAAAAATGTACTACTTAAAACGTATTCATTAAGTTTTATCAGTGTTTTACCTTTGTCGAGTAGCCAATCGTCAACTACTCGACCGAGTTGATATGGAATTCGCTGTCTAGCGATCGCCAGCCATTCACTATCAATGTTTCCTTTAAAGTTTAAAGAGACATTTCATTGGTTACAATCCAAAATCAATGGGGAACGTTAGAACTTATTATTCGAGCTGTTAAAATTAAAAAAGTGTAAATCATATGTTAGATATTACACTCAATTTCAGTTTATATACTGCGTGTATTTTCAGTTTAGTGAATTTTATGTTTGTTTATAAACCCAATGCAGAATTTATACAAACATAAGAGATCTTATATAATTTCAATTTACACCAATCATCCTGTTTGCAAAAGTTTAGATTACCTTGATTTCTAATATAGTGTACTGCCTTCTTGATCATCAATTATTGTTTGCACCTTTTGTAATAGCTGAGTGCCTCAAACATAAGTCTGAGAAGCTGGATATCAACATCATGCAGTAACTGTTGGAAGAATTCAAATATGCAGACGATGTTGAAAATCCAAAGAATGAGCAGTGACTGGAAAATTTTCCATAAGAACAGTAGGCAGTGTCACTACTCCGGATAAACCATATTATATGTTTTATACTGCCACAAAACATATAAACAGTCACTGATCACTGAGGAAGATACACAGTATGTCAAAAACCAAGGGGATGTAAACGGAGCAGAATAATGTGTATTTTTTTTTTATTTTTTTATGTAGACATATGTTATTTGAAATAGCTAAGTCAGGGCAGTCCTAAATAAATAATGCTCTTTTTATGATATCTTTTTATTGTTAAAATGGTAAACAATTATTGTACACTAACACACATTTATGATATAACCTAAAGATACATTACCAGCATGTACCAGTAAGCACAATCAAATGTTGTACTCCAGAATAAAGCTGTCTATGTAATTTGTTTCCATCTTTCACTTTCATTCAGTTCATCTTTTTAATATTATTAATACACAATAAAAAGTCTATTTTACTTTTACTTTTTTTTTTATTTGTATCTTAACAAATTAACATATTCCTGTTATAATTTTTCAAACACATAGTCACATTATGCTACTAATGCAAAAATCATGATACTGTAAAATATAAGATACCATCAAGGATAGCAGTTTCACTCAACGTGGTGTCAATAGATGACGCTATGGGAACTTTCCCCTGGTGTGACAATTATATGATTTATACATAAAATGATATAATATAGAATCACTCCAGTTCATTGGTTGACGCCGATAACATCGCTCTCTGAGGCATTGTGTCACTCTCGTTCTGCATCTGCCGAGCAACGACAGGAGCACAGGAGTCACTGAATGAATCCCTTGTAGCAGTAGTTCCCAAACATGTTCCGAGAGGCCCCCCAGGACTGCATATTTTGCATTTTTTCAACCATTTTATGTAAAACTATTTTTAGAGTGATATAATACACTGGTACCAATTTTAAATTAATTAAATTAATTTTTAAATTAATTTTAGTATATAATCAATGTGAAGCTTAAAAGTTAGTTTGGGATCCAGCCATAAACCCAAGTATTTTATTTGATCCACTCTATGGAAATATGTGCCATCATTACACAATATTGTTAGATTAATATATTTTGATTTAAACATATGCTTTGTACCAAAGACCATGGTATGAGATTTAGCTTCATTAAGTAATCATTTTTAAAATAGAGCCAATTTTGCAGAACATTAAAGTCAGACTGAAGTATATTTTGAATTTGAGACAAATAAGGCCTAGAAGTATAAATGACAGTATTGTCTGCATAAAGATGAACAAAAGAGTGTGAAAGTATTTGTTACGTCCCGATAGTTGTGCCTGTGTGTTTCCTCTTTTTCCTCTTCCTCGATCTGTCACTTTCTTTGGCTCAACACCTCGGGACTGCTATTGGTTCAGCAAATGGTCTGTCATTGTCAACATGTATGATGTCACTGGTTTTCTTTTATTCTTTTCTTTTCTTTGGCACCACTTGCGTCTTTTTCCCCTGTGGGTTTATTATTTTGTTTTGATTTCTTATGAAAATATTATAATATATATATAGAATAAATATTATAAATATATATAGTTTTTTTCTCTACTGTTATTTTGATATTTTGCCTCTTTGGCAGTTTCGTGTTGCGTTCATCTTTTTGCCACCACCATTACAAGAACTATTGATTGCAATCACAATGTTACTCCTTCTAACCCTAGACCTAAAATCAAGAAGATGTTATAGCATTAAAGGAAGATCGTTAACAAAAAAGAAAAAAAAAAGAGAAGTGGACACAATGCTGAGCCCTGAAGCACACATCTTTCTTGAATAAACAAATCAATTTTTTTCCCCCATTGAATCATAACACTTTGTTTTCTATAATGTAAAATAAGAATTAAACCAAAAGGAGCTAAACTCTACAGGACATCGGCCCTCCAGGAACAGGTTTGGACTAGCTTAGGCCTTTCCATTCTGTTTGTGTTCCTTATTTGGATCTATAGTTTTAGAAGGTTTAACAGGTTTCCTGTTTGAGCCGTTAGAGTCAGCCTCATAGGAGGACTCTTAAAAAAGGTTTTGTTATTGGCTCTGACAACTCTCAAAAGGATTGGAGATCTGCAGAATTTATCTGTAAACTCTTCCTGTATGGATTTTGCTCTCACCTGGTCTTATTGCTAGGATGTCAACACAAGATTGTTTCAACTTTCACTCTCAAGTTGTCGTGTTGCAGTTTTCTCCTCTGCCCTTTAAGTCAGAAGAGAGGAAGAGATTGTATAGGCTCCTTCAGCCTCCTCATTGAGGCTTTATGTCTACTGCTTAAGTCAGTGACACGAATCAGATCATCTGTTCACAGGCCGTTAAACTACCAGTCACTTCAAAGAAGGGGCATCGCAATGGAGGGAAAGGGGTACAAAGTGCATAGGGCCCAGAGCCTTAGAGGGACCCAGTGAATATGATTTTGAGGGAGCCCCACATCAAAATCTGTGTAAGGGGCCCAGAACCTCTAGCGACACCAATGCTTCATAGTATGGTGTATGCAGCTACTGATGCAAATTAAAGGGAACATCTAGTTTATGTATGTAACCTTGGTTCCCTGAGTAGGAAACAGGATTTTGAAACATAGTTTGCCATACTCCTTAGTTTGTGCTACAACTGAGAATTAATACATAGAGTGCAGCCTTGACATGGTGCCTGACACAATGCCTCAGATGGTGATGTTAGCATCATCAGCTAATGAATTGCCATGATTCTATATGGGCTTCAGACAACTGTCATGTGGGGGGTGTTCATATATCATCAGCTATGACACTGCGTCTCATTTTCTTATCCAAGGCTTTTTAAACTTGGCTACCTTGGTATACAAGAGGCTTACTTAGAAATGTTAGCAACATGTTAGAAATAATACCAACAACATACTTAAGTTGTCTCATGAAAAATGAATTAACCAGTTGATGCCTAAGACTAAAAAACACCTTTTTGTAAATGAAACAACCTAAGCTTAAGAGTAATGACAAAGTAACAGAGTGTCTATTTAGACTGAACATTCTCAGAACGAAAAGGGACAAAAGTTATCACTGGGGCGGGGGCCGTTTCAAAAGGTATGTCTCTGTAACATTTTTACTCCTAAAAAGTGCATTTTAGTACCTTAATGGTACATATTAGCAACTAAAGTGAACATATTTGTACTCAAGTGGTACATATTAATACCCTTTGAAAAAGTTCTGCCCTAGTGACTTTTGTACAATATTTCCAGAGAGTTGGCAGAGGCTATTTACACAAACTAAGAAATCCATCTGGTACCAGCTGCAGGGAGTAAGAATCACCAACCAGTGACTTGAGTTGGCAAGTCACTGGTTGGTGATTCTTACTCCCTGCAGCTGGTACCAGATGGATTTCTTAGTTTGTGTAAATAGCCTCTGCCAACAAGATGGACTATTTCCATTCACTCTCTGGAAATATTGTACAAAAGTCACTAGGGCAGAACGTTTTCAAATGTGTCTATTTACTCTTAGTGCGAATAGCACCTAACTTCTATTTGCAGTTAATGCAGAGAAAATAGTTATTTTAGTTATAAATAGCATCTATCAGTATTTGTGTTTATTTACTTTTAACACTTTTTGCACTTACTGCAAATAAACTCTAGCACCAATTAAAAGTTTGAAAGTGAATCAATTCAAAATAGAAGTATTTGGAGAGGCTTTCTATTTTGTACCATAGGTCTAGATCAACAGTTCCAGAAAATTCGAAAAATTCCATCCCATTCTACTTCTTTATTTTCAGTGAACACTGAACAACTGATAAACTGCCATTAACTAGTGCATTGTGTCCACACAGAGCAGGACCGGATCAAAATAATTAAAGCTTTGACAGATCTTGGGCAGCACTTCCTCTACAGACAGAGATGACAAGTATCGCTTAAGATCGCAGACGGTCCACTAGAACACATCTATCTACATTCACGGACAGTATTCAGAAACAAATTCATGTCAACTACACAATCATCCAGTAACCTTCCAGGCAGCTCAGGCAGGTGTTGTTGGGGTGTGAAGTGATGGTCTCACCTGTGGGGTATCGCTCAATAACAGGTAGATCGTCCACCTGCAGTGTGGCGTTGCCGCCACTCCTTGTGAACTTCACTGTATGGTACTTTCCATCATTTACAAACTTTGCTTTCTCCTCAATGTTGATGTCATCTGTGCCCACATTAAATATAGCCGCAATGTAGCCATTTACCTGGAGGAAAAATAAAGAGAAACAGGTAGAAACTTGAGGTTGAATCTATGCCCTCTTGTACATAACTAATGATGAAGTCTGGATGGTTGAAATTAGCATTCAATATACAAAATTAAATCATTATAATCATATCATATGTGACTCTGGAGCACAAAACCAGACTTAAGTAGCACAGGTATATTTGTAGCAATAGCCAACGATACATTGTATGGGTCAAAATTATTATTTTTCTTTTAAGCCAAAAATCATTAGGATATTAAGTAAAGATCATGTTCCATGAAGATATTTTGTAAATTCCGTAATATATATCAAAACTTAATTTTTGATTAATAATATGCATTGCTAAGAACTTCATTTGGACAACTTTAAAGGCAATTCTCAATATTTAGAATTTTTTTTTTTTTTTAAGATTTTTTTTTTTTTTTTTGCACCCTCAATTTCCAGATTTATAAATAGTTGTAACTCGGCCAAATATTGTCCTATCATCAGTGGAAACCATACGTTAATGGAAAGCTTATTCAGGTTTCAGATGATGTATAAATCTCCATTTCAAAAAATTTACTCTTATGACTGGTTTTGTGCTCCAGGGTCACATATTGACAACTTGATGAATTTTAGACTATTCCTCCCTACAGCTTCTCTTAAGCTTGATGTCTGGAGCCGGTTTCACCAGCTGGACGTAAATAAATAAATAAATAAATAAATAAATAAATAAATAAATAAATAAATAAATAAAAATTATTCGGTGTAAGCCCTATGCCAGGCTTAGCCTGCAGCTAACAAAAATATGCTTTACTAACATTTCCATTGAGTTATGAAAATGTTATTTCTGAATGTTTTTTAAAAGTTCAAAATGTCCAGCTATTTTTCAAAAATGTCTTCTTGGTTATGTGAACATTAGAGGAACATTCCATTCTATTATTTTGAAACATTATGAGAACGTTAGATTTGAAGACACCCATTTTTTTATATATTTAAAGTGTATTTTTCTATTGGTAATGTGAACATTAGAGGAATTTTATTATTTTGAAACTGTTATGATAATGTTATTTCTAAATGATGGGTGGAGAACCCCCTCCTAAAAAATCATCCTACAGCACTATAATTGTGGATGTCATGGATGTGACACTTCGTCAGCTTTCAACAGGCTAAGAGGCTGTCACACTACCTATATACTGTAGATCTAATGAAAGCTGATGTCAACAGAAGGCTCATTATTGGAGTCATGTGTCACATTATTATACATCATGCTCATTAAGTTTGCTAACTCCGGGCCTATTAATAGGATATCAAAATCTAAAATATCTAGAATATCAGAATCAATTAAAACTAGAAAAGCCTGTTTGCATTAGCATAACCATGCTGATAATGTTCTACTCTGTGCTACACAAAATAAGCATCACTCCACTAACATTTAGTTTGTTTTCCTTGCTCCCACAGGGGTGGATCACTAGAAGTTGCATCAGTTTCTGCTCCGGGTCCAGCTTGTATCCCACTCCCACCTTTTGTGTTGCTTAGCGACTATACTTCAAACTACATCCTTCACCAGCCTGACAGCGGGAGACACTGCTGCCTGCAACTTCACAGTCATTACTTCACTGGATATGTTCACATGCAGCCTCATAATCTCTTGATAATCAGATTGATAGCTCAATCAAACTGAAAAGCCTTCATGTAAACACCTCTGTCGAACTGACTGAGCTTGATATGAACAAAATTTCAAACAAATTTGAAAGAGTGTAGCCATTAAATCTGTTAAACAAAAATATAAATATATATATATATATATATATATATATATATATATAACAAATATCTTTGTTCCAAAAGATCACATTGATAAATAGGTTTATATTTCATGTTCTTGCAGTTCATCATTAGCCACGCCGCAAAAATCACCCTCGCATGAGTAAGACAACTGTTCACAAGGCTTATTTATTTATTTATTTATTTTTATTTTTTTTTGCTTGTGAGAACACCAATGTCACAGATGATTATTTAACTGTGGAAAGCAAATGTATGATTAATTGTGCAGCACCGACCCGCTTGTCCATTCTGTGACACAGACAATAAGTTCAATAATCAGCAGAAAACAAGCAAAACCCTACCAATAAAACACAAACAAACTCCATCACGTATGACTTTCTGCAGATGCATTAAAGACTGCAATGTAAAATGAATGTTGACACGATGGAGCAAGGCAAACTTGTTATTAGATGACTGGTGAGCGCGACTGTGTGCGAGCGAGAAATGGAAACCCCGGAGTCGATCTGGAGCAGTGGAGTGATTTGATTAAAGGATTACATCTGCTCATTTCCAGTGCTCTGCCAGCTAGAGGGCAAAGGGGCAGAGGCTCAGACCCTGCAGCCAGCCACCTGTGCAGTCCCATGCTGCTATGTTCATTCACCTGTTTATTTATACATCTTAAACATGGCAGCAGCGAAAATAACTGGTCAGTGGATGAGACTGGATATCTGTAGAAGATCTCTCTTCTGAAACTAATGCACATGAAAGTTTTAAACTGCCAACAAATTTGGTCATACATATACTCCATTGTATGCATGTCCAGTATTGTATGTTTGCATGTACACTACCAGTCAAAAGCTTAGAAAAAGTAAGATTTTTTTTAATGTTTTTGAAATAAGTATTTTATGCTCACCAAGGCTGCATTTATTTGATCAGAATACAGTAATATTGTTAAATATGATTTCAATTGAAAACAACTGTTTTCTATGTGAATATATAGAAAAATTAAATTGATTTCTGTGATCAAAGCTGTATTTTCAGCATCATTACTCCAGTCTTCAGTGTCACATGATCCTTCAGAAATCATTCTAATATGCTTATTTGCAGCTCAAGAAACATTTCTGATTATTATCAATGTTGAAAACAGTTGTGCTGCCCAAAATTTCTGTGGAAACTCTGATACATTACCATTCAAAATTTTAGGGTAAGCTTAAAAATAAAATAATACTAATATGAAAATAATACTATTCTTTCAGTATGAATGTATTAAATTGATCAAAGTAACAGTGAAGACATTTTTAATGTTACAAAAGTTTTGTAATTCAAATAAATGCTACCCTTTATATCCATCAAAGAAAAATGTGTCATGGTTTCCACAAAACTGTTGCAGCAAAAACTGTTTGTAACATTGATAATAATACAAATTATCATTGAAGGGATAATTCAACTAAAATTAAAATTGGCTCTTAATTTGTTTACTTTCAGGCTATCCAAGATGATATCCAAGATGCAAGTTTTCTTTCTTTTTTTTTTTTTTTTAGCTTTTTAGCTGCAGCTGTGGCTGTTGGTGATTCATAAAGTGCAAGTCAGTGGCTACCCCTGATTTCGAGAATATGAAAAGCATATCAAGGAACATAATATTAACATCCGTGGCTTCTGACGATACATTGAGGTCAGGTGAAGTGAAACGATCCGTCTGTGCAAGAAACATTAAAGCATTATTTTACAACATTATTGCCTGTAATCCAGAGTCATCAAATCGTTCTTTTGAACTGGTTCTTTTTGGTGAACTCATTGAAAAAGTTAATTAAATCGGACTGAAGTTTCTGAAACTGTTTGTGGTTCGAGCAGCACAGATCTACAAGGTACTCAATCAAAACTCACTTTCGGATGCCTGGCAGTCACTCCGACTGGAAATGAGCCAAAATAGTGGCGTATCTGATCCTATGATGAATGAATTGATTCAGCACTCCAGTTCCTCCAGCAGTCACTGAACTGAGGAAACAGTTTGACTCAGACTGAAGGCCAATGAGCCACTGATATGCACATGCGTGAACCGAGAGCTTGAATGAAGAGGCGAAATGAAAGTGTTTATGGTTTCTCAAGGTGAGTTGATTTAGATTAGTTAATTCACTGGCTATAGACATGTAAAACAATCACATTTCACATCATTATTGAGTGACTTAATAATATAATTGCATACCTGTGACATCATTACGTGATGACATTCACAACACACCACGGCCTCTCGTACCTTATTGCTTACTTATTTTAAACATGCATGTGAGTGTACAGTACACAATTTGATCCAGTGAGAATGTTAGAATAATATCTAATGAGCTCTTATGATACAGGTTTATTCTTTAGGATAGAGAGTGTAATCCATACAGGTGTAAACCATTGATACAACATCTAAAAGCAATTTTGAGAACAGACCTGCACTGTTACTATGGAAACAACAGTGACAGTGATGAGTGGAAGGAGATGCTCTAACACAGTTAAAAGCACACTCACCCCTCAAAACTGCATCACACACACACAAATGCTTGATAATAACTGCATGTATGATGACAATCACTGTGTCCTTTGAGGTCAGAGCAAACTGACTGTCAGGAGGGAGTTGAAGCGGGCAGAATCGCGTGCCAGAGTCATGGCACTGTGAAGGGAGTTTGGGTCTATGTGCGTGTCTGTGTCATGCACAGCAGCAGGTTTCATCTGGGTATGTAACGTGATCTGTGTAAGTTCATGTCAATGGGCAGGTGTTTTAATTGGTGTGCTGGGAATTGCGTGCGACAGACTTCCCAGTGGAGCCACGGCAAGAATAAACATACACACAACATGCTCTGGAAAACAACGATGGCTGTCAGGCACGAAACACAACACAGAGCAAAGAGCCCATGGAAGAGCCTTCAGATGAATTATCAATCACAGATGAGCGCAAAACTCTGAGCATCAAGATGAAGTAGAGCCTCAAACTGGAAATTTAATAGATTCACAGCTATTGCAAACAGAACTTTTTTTTTTTTTTTTTTAATAGATATGTGCAATTACGGTACAGAAAGCAAAACGCATTCACCCTGTCATAATCCAGACTGAAAAACAACTTCTTCAGTGCTCCTCAGGGATGAGTAGTATTCACTGTCATTCAAGTAAAGGTATCAACATTGATTTCATGAATACACTGAACATCTAGCAACCTATTGAACAAAAGTACTTTTTCAGTTTTTTTTTTATTTGCACAAATTATATAGACTGACTTGAATAATTAAACTGTGGGCATTTTGTTTGCTCAATGGTGTTTAGCTTTGTTCAGTACTGCAATATAAGTATACACCATTCTGGATTGAAGGGTAATATAGCTTGTGGGTCAATCTACACTTTAGACCAGGGGTGTCAAACTCAATTCCAGGAGGGCCGGAGCCCTCCAGAGTTTAGATGTAACCCTAATTAAACACATCTGACCCAACTAATCAAGTCCTTCAGGTTTAATTGAAAACTGCATAATACGTGTGTTGGAGCAGGGTTGGAACAAAACTCTGCAGGGCTGCAGCCCTCCAGGAACTGAGTTTGACACCCCTGCTTTAAACCATTTCCTCACAGCATAACATCTGCAAACCACTGACCTGAGATAGACATGATTATGATTTCTATTGCTATCCCATTTACTGAACAATCAAAAATATTCTATTGGTCTTCATCTGAAATCCCCACTCTGTTTGCTCAGGTCTGTTTTTCTCTTTCAGCACTGTTCTTCTTCCCATCCTTATTCCACTCCTTCCACTGAAACACACTGCCTCACAAATGCCCTAAAGGACGATATCCTCACAGCTGACTGATCTACTCCAGAATAACATCACACCTGACATCTCACTCACATCTGGAAGAGCCACATGGGAATGCAAACCCATACCTGTCCCTCCACTGGGACAAACACCCTGTCATTCTCAACAACAGAGATGGGGATACTAAAGAATTTAACAGTTATGGTTCTTATTAAATTACAATTTATCTGAAGAATATCTTGCCGCTCATTTTAACATAATAAAAGTGAAGCTGTTAACAGATGGTATGGTGCTTTTGCATCCCTTCTGAGGCTTGAAAGCTACAGTCCCTATACACTCTAATGCATGGAAAATAATCCCTATCAAACTCTGCAGCATTTTGTATAAATTCATCCTTCAATTTAAAATTTCATAAAATACAGGTTCATAAATGAACTGATTCCCTGAGATGAAACATTTGACATTATGTCAGTAGCTGATGCTATGGGGAAACACTTTTCTCTTAGATTGACTAAAGCCTGTTAGTGAAATTCATAAGCCAATAGCATTTGAGCATATAACTTTGACATAGTCTACTGTATATATAGAACACAAACCGCATCTCCTTAGAATCCTTCAACTGAATCAAAAAGAGCACAGCTCACCCTTGTTCAAGCAGAATAACATGGCCAGCATGTGCAATGTTTCGTTCTCTCATCTCAGGGAATCCAGGTTACATGAGTTACCAGATTCGTTCCCTTTTAATATTGGTTCACTTGACATTGTGTCAAAAGCTGATTCTATGGGGACAGTATAAAATCATGGTGTGAAAATCAGTGTAAAAATCAGACCTGACCAAGCCTAGCAGAGCTGAGTTGTTAATAAGTATAAGCCACCTCAATATGGTTACCTAAACATGCTATTGTGGCAGTGAATATAGCCGCACTGAAGTTTACACTATATGATCTGACTGAAAACGGTAGCAGCTGAAGCGTAGCTATGCACACACACACACACACACACACACACACACACACTCAAGTACAATCTGCACTACATAACCTAGTTGAAAGCAATGGCATCTCTGGCATTTTCTATATTCTCAATTCTAAACCACTGACAGCGATATACCAGTGTCACTCAAGAAAAAAATGTGACAACTTGTCGGCATTTCAATAAGACATTAAGTAGTGAGCCTTATTAGCACTAAGCAATCACAATGTTTAGTGCTGTATGGTAGCAAACACTGCACCAAACACAAATTATAGAAATAAAGCCACTTTAGGAGATGATGTAACCCTCTTACATAGATAATGACAATAAGAGTCAACTCGCTAACTGTATTGAGCCCTGATGGTATATGTATATATATATATATATATATATATATATATATATGACTGTGCTGCCTGTACAAACAAGGAAAAATTAATTGGTTCTGTACTTCTAATTGAAATGTTTTGAGTGCCAGAGACACTACAAGGAGCTCCAAACAGTTGACGTGTCATGTTTTCCCCACACCTGTCCAGATGCGGCTGCACCAATATTGCCCTTGGCAGGCCGCCAAAAACATGGCATCATTCCCTTCATCTGAACCACCGAACATGGCCAAACCGTGGTCTCTTGTGGAGGGATGGAGTTCTGCTCACGTGAATAACACACTTGAAACTGCAGAATCGGGAGAGTGAGAAGCATGCAGGACCTGAGCCGGTGGGAGCACATCAGTATATTATACCTCCTGATCCACTCCGCTGTTGGGTTTATACATTTAAATCAAGTGCTTCCCTAGAGCACAGTGTCCTGAGACTTAGGCACTCACAGGGAGAGCAGTCTGTCTAGTTAAGAGTGGGCTCTGCAACAGTGAGGCTCAGGCAGATGACACAACTCTCTTGCCTAGCAGACAGCTGGAAGGGACCTTTGTAAGAAAGACACTCACAAAGCAACACTTTGAAAGAAATTCCCTTTGTGAGTAAATTTGCTGTTGTAGCTATGTATGCTTTAGTATTACTAATATTATATACAGTTGCATCTCAAAAAAATTAGAATATCATGAAAAAGTTTTTTAGTAACTTATTTCAAAAAGTGAAACTTTCATATATTCTAGATTCATTACATGTAAAGTAAAACATTTCAAAAGTTTTTTTGTTTGTTTGTTTGTTTGTTTTTGTTTTAATTTTGATGATTAGAGCTTACAGCCCATGAAAGTCAAAAATCCAGTATCTCAAAATATTAGAATATTTTACATTTGAGTTTCATTAAATGACCATCCCTACAGTATAAAATCCGGGTATCTCTTATTCTTTGAAACCACAATAATGCGGAAGACTGCTGACTTGGCAATGGTCCAGAAGACAATCATTGACACCCTTCACAAAGAAGGTAAGTCACAGAAGGTCATTACTGAAAGGGGTGGCTGAGTGCTGTATCAAAGCATATTAAATGCAAAGTTGACTGGAAGGAAGAAAATGGGTAGGAAAAGGTGCACAAGCAACAGGGATGCCCGCAAGTTTGAGAATAATGTCAAGCAAAGCCGATTCAAACACTTGGGAGAGCTTCACAAGGAGTGGACTGAAGCTGGAGTCAGTGCACCAAGAGTCACCACGCTCAGACATCTTCAGGAAAAGGGCTACCAAGCCACTTCTGAAACAGAAACAACATCAGAAGCATCTTACCTGGGCTAAGGAGAAAAAGAAATGGACTCTTGCTCGGTGGTCCAAAGTCCTCTTTTCAGATAAAAGTGAATTTTGCATTTCTTTGGAAATCAAGGTCTGGAGTCTGGAGGAAGACTGGAGAGGCACAGAATCCAAGCTGCTTGAAGTGCAGTGTGAAGTTTACGAAGTCAGTGATGATTTGAGGTGCCGTGATGTCTGCTGGTGTTGGTCCGTTGTGTTTTATCAAGTCCAAAGACAATGCAGCCATCTACCAGGAGATTTTGGAGCACTTTATGCTTCCATCTGCTGACAAGCTTTATGGAGATGCTGATTTCCTTTTCCAGCAGGACTTTAGCACCTGCCCACAGTGCCAAAACCACATCCAAGTGGTTTGCTGACCATGATATTACTGTGCTTGACTGGCCAGCCAACATGCCTAAACTGAACCCCATACAGAATCTATGGGATACACTCAGGTCCATAAATATTGGGACATCGACACAATTCTAACATTTTTGGCTCTATACACCACCACAATGGATTTCAAATGAAACGAACAAGATGTGCTTTAACTGCAGACTGTCAGCTTTAATTTGAGGGTATTTACATCCAAATCAGGTGAACGGTGTAGGAATTACAATAGCTTGCATATGTGCCTCCCACTTGTTAAGGGACCAAAAGTAATGGGATAGAATAATAATCATAAATCAAACTTTCACTTTTTAATACTTGGTTGCAAATCCTTTGCAGTCAATTACAGCCTGAAGTCTGGAACGCATAGACATCACCAGATGCTGGGTTTCATCCCTGGTGATGCTCTGCCAGGCCTCTACTGCAACCGTCTTCAGTTCCTGCTTGTTCTTGGGGCATTTTCCCTTCAGTTTTGTCTTCAGCAAGTGAAATGCATGCTCAATCGGATTCAGGTCAGGTGATTGACTTGGCCATTGCATAACAGTCCACTTCTTTCCCTTCAAAAACTTTTTGGTTGCTTTTGCAGTATGCTTTGGGTCATTGTCCATCTGCACTGTGAAGCGCCGTCCAATGAGTTCTGAAGCATTTGGCTGAATATGAGCAGATAATATTGCCCGAAACACTTCAGAATTCATCCTGCTGCTTTTGTCAGCAGTCACATCATCAATAAATACAAGAGAACCAGTTCCACTGGCAGCCATACATGCCCACGCCATGACACTACCACCACCATGCTTCACTGATGAGGTGGTATGCTTAGGATCCTTTCCTTCTCCATACTCTTCTCTTCCCATCACTCTGGTACAAGTTGATCTTGGTCTCATCTGTCCATAGGATGTTGTTCCAGAACTGTGAAGGCTTTTTTAGATGTCGTTTGGCAAACTCTAATCTGGCCTTCCTGTTTTTGAGGCTCACCAATGGTTTACATCTTGTGGTGAACCCTCTGTATTCACTCTGGTGAAGTATTCTCTTGATTTTTGACTTTGACACACATACACCTACCTCCTGGAGAGTGTTCTTGATCTGGCCAACTGTTGTGAAGGGTGTTTTCTTCACCAGGGAAAGAATTCTTCGGTCATCCACCACAGTTGGTTTCCGTGGTCTTCCGGGTCTTTTGGTGTTGCTGAGCTCACCGGTGCGTTGCTTCTTTTTAAGAATGTTCCAAACAGTTGTTTTGGCCACGCCTAATGTTTTTGCTATCTCTCTGATGGGTTTGTTTTGTTTTTCAGCCTAATGATGGCTTGCTTCACTGATAGTGACAGCTCTTTGGATCTCATCTTGACAGTTGACAGCAACAGATTCCAAATACAAATAGCACACTTGAAATGAACTCTGGACCTTTCATCTGCTCATTGTAATTGGGATAATGAGGGAATAACACACACCTGGCCATGGAACAGCTGAGAAGCCAATTGTCCCATTACTTTTGGTCCCTTAACAAGTGGGAGGCACATATGCAAACTGTTGTAATTCCTACACCGTTCACCTGATTTGGATGTAAATACCCTCAAATTAAAGCTGACAGTCTGCAGTTAAAGCACATCTTGTTCGTTTCATTTGAAATCCATTGTGGTGGTGTATAGAGCCAAAAATGTTAGAATTGTGTCGATGTCCCAATATTTATGGACCTGACTGTATTTTCAAGAGAAAGATGAGAAACAGTCGATTCAACAATACAGACGAGCTGAAGCTCAATATTGTCTCAGCAGTGCCACAGGCTGATCGCTTCCATGCCACACCTCACTGAAGTTGGAATTTGTGCTAAAGGAGCCCCGATCAAGTATTGAGTGCATAAATTAACATACTTTAAAGAACTTGAGCTTTTCTGTTTTGCAATTTTATTTATTTATTTATTTATTTTTTTGATTGAGATACTGGATTTTTGACTTTCATGAGTTGTAAGCTCTAATCATCAAAAAAAAAAAAACAACAACAAAAAAAAACTTTTGAAATGTTTTACTTTACATGTAATGAATCTAGAAGTTTCACTTTTTGAAATAAGTTACTAAAAAACTTTTTCATGATATTCTAATTTTTTGAGATGCAACTGTATATAATATTAGTAATACTAAAGCATACATAGCTACAACAGCAAAAAAAAAATTAACTTTTTCACAATATTCAGATTTTTTGAGATGCACCTGTGTGTGTGTGTGTATATATACACACATTTATATATATAAATCCTTAGTGCATTTCCATGCTTCATGTTTTTTGTTTTTTTTTCCTTATGAAACTTTTTATGATAAGTGAACTCACCATTTATCCAGTGTAAAATCTGGGTCCTGTAGCAAAACCGTTCAGAACCACTGTACAAAACAAACATTGGCATATGTATTTATTGTCTTTTGATTAAGTTGTGCTATTCAATCTTTCTCTCTCATTACATTCCATTGAGAATGCAAGCTCACGACTCTTTACTAAATCTCATCAAAAATATCATGAACTCACAATAAGATCTGGTTTTGATTCCCAACTCTACTCAGCAAACATTTAACAAGATGCTGCTGGTAAGTATCTTCTTTTCATTTTCATCTTCCTGCTTTCTTTTCTACTGTCTTTTGGACCACATTCAAGACATTCCTGTTGTTTATTTGGAAAACTGCAACATCTGACACTGCAATCTAATTAACCTGCATCCAATTTGCACCTCTTCAAGTGCTAGTGCTAGTCAGCAGTAAACAAAGCAGACTTTATTCAGGCCTTTACTACTCACTAAGCTCTTAGCATCCAGGGATTGAATTTGACCATAGGACACAGCAAACCCTGCCGCTCTCTCTTTGACAGCTTCTCTTTCTCTCTGTCAGACTGGAAGAGGTGTGGATACAGGTCTACTTATTTATAACAGCTGGAAATATTCAACTGTCTCTTTCCTGTACAACAATAATTCTTCGAGTTTCATGCATATTGTTACGGAGTGAACAGAGGGTAATCTGTAAACACGAGCAAAAGTCCAGGCTGGGGCAAAGAGTATCCAAAACAGGGTCAGGCAAACAGGTAATCCAATTCACACAGGCGAGAATAACAGGACCAGAGAACAGGCAAGGCAAAACTAGACTAAGGCAAAGTTACCCCCCTATCTGAGGGTTGTCCCCCCTAAAAATATCATTACAAGCGACTCTGTGTATTGTATATAATGGACATATACTTAAAACAATTGTGTACGTAGTAAAACAATATAAACGCAAAAAAGCGTTTTAAGTTTAGAAATGTTTTGAGTCCCCCTCCCTTGTCTCACAGTGGTTTGGTCCACTGCCTGCTTTCCACTTTACCAATAGACATGCGAGTCAGGTGGGAGAGAGTAAAGTTCTTCAGTAGTTATGTGTAAGTAACTTTAGCTGTCAGTCAATGCTATTTTATTCACTTTAAACATCAGGTGAAGTGATTCTTTCTCTTTAATACAGACGATGCTGGATCATTAATAAATTAGTCATGACAAAAAATGATGATATCCGATGCATTTTTCTATGAGCGATTACAAGGTTACCAAGCTTAGCTTGTTTAATACCGTAACTAACACAGCGATAAGCCTATCTGTGAACTGATATTAGGCTAATATTTTAGACCTATGAGTTGGGTTTTGCTCAATATGATGTTAAGTGGCAGATCAGTGGGCTTGCTGCAGTTGAATATCTAAATAAGAGATGTCCTCAGTCCCAGACAAAACCTAAAATACTATGTGGAAGACACAAAATAATTCAACAATTATAATATGACCGCGTGGTGAATGAAACAAGCTCATATTTAAACATGGTCTCCATGCTATGTACACATGCTGTGTACACATATAGATATTCTTACAAATACAATTTTGGCTGTATTATTTGTGTCCCAATCAAAAATTGCTCTTGAAAAATTTTATGTTTATTGTCTGTAAGATTAAATTTACACCCTTGCTCACTCCGCATTGTCTGACATGAATATTCCATTCATTCATAAAGAGACAGCAGCGATTCTACAATGGGTTACACTTGAGAGATATTGAGTTTGAAAATAGAGTAAATGAAGTAGCCTATAAGGTGATTGCTCCGATTAACATGACACACACACACACACACACACACACACACACGCACACACACACACGCACACACGCACACACGCGCACACACACACACACACACACACACACACACAGACATAGCCTATGAATACTCAAATTGAAGAATTCTGTAGTTTCAGGTTTCTGGATTTTATGTTTATCATTATGTCATATATATTTTTGTCATATACATTTTTACTTTCTGCTCTTTTTATGCAGATTTCAAGTATTTAAGTTCATATAATAATACATTTATTTCAATCCCCTGCTGAAAAAACAACAACAATAGAAATCATCAATAGAATTTGTAATGGTTTTACTGGTTGTAATGGAAATTGTATTGGTTTTAATGGAAATTGTGGTCTCTACTGGTAATTGGTTGCCTATTATTGTTGTAAAATATTATTATTGTTAAAACCAAAAAAAAAAAAAACCTTCTCTGCTTTCTAGATTTCTTAAAGCCCTCCCTGTTCTAGCCTGTACTCTTCTAGGCAATGTGGTTTGAAACTCTTTATATTGTTAGGTCTTTGTAGTGCTATTGCCTCAGCTCTTTTGTTGCACTTTTTTGAAACATTGCAGACTTACATACATTATAAGTCTCTTTGAATAAAAGCATTTAAATAAATAAATAAACAAATGTAATGGTGGTGAGCAGCTGGAATATTGGTTATTTTGTCTCTGGTTTTATATAAATAAACTCACTTTTCTTGCAGTCTAAGGACAGTTACAGTATGTGTATTGTTGCATGTGTTCAGTTTGATGTGTGCTGCTGCTGCTCTGTGTGTGTGTGTGTGTGTGTGTGTGTTTTATTTTATGCATCTGTTCAGATGTGCCCCTGTTGCCATCTGATTTATAGCAGAGGTGAAACTCTCGAAACCTACATTCACCCGCAGGCCAGAGTTGACCTGACACAACGCTACACTGCAGCACTAAGAACCAATGACACTTTCATATGTGCTCATGCAAGTCATTGTGTGTGTGGTTTTGTGTGTGAATACTTTTTTCTGCTGTAACAATTTTGCATGTGACTGTGTCTATGCATTTCCCTAAAGGTGTTTGCATGTGTTTGCTGTTTCATTAACAGTATTTTGTGTCAGTTTACACCAGGTAACATCTGTCTCTGATGTGGACAGCTGTAAATACAGAGTGTCCTGTACACACCACATTCAATATAACATCATGCACATAGCACAGCACTGTCTACAGTTAAGTCTGAAATCACACATGTACACTCACATGTAGCATTCACTATGTAGTGAATATCAAATAAGTTAACATTAGAGTGGTTTCAGACAGTATAAGCATTAAAGTGTAAAAAATATCTTGACTCACTTGTTTTAAACTTTTGTTTAGATCTGTAGATGGTAGTGTTTGTTGTGCCTTATTCTCTTGTGCAAATTACTACAGCAATAAATTGATCTTTAAAACATATTTTTAGTATAATAATAGAATGCACTTTTTGTATTTTCCATAAAATACTATGTAAAAACGAGATATGGTTCACTTACAATGTGCAGTTTGAGATAGTCACCTAACCCAGAGGAGCTGTTCACTCGCACCAGTAGAGCTTCCTTCAGATGAGTACTGAATCCCATCGCCAGCCGATCAGCTCGTGTGCTTGGCCGGTCGTTCGGTGGCCATGTGTATGTTATCAGACCACCGTCTCTCCCAAATATATATGTGGTGCCTGCTGCAAGAGACACAGATATGCAAACAAACAGAGTTCAGTCACACACTGTAATGCATAGCATATACACAGTATATACAGTATTATATATATATATATATATATATATATATATATATATACATACTAGTGCTGTAAAACGATTAATCGCGATTAATCACATCCATAATAAAAGTCTTTGTTTACATAGTATATGTACGTGTACTGTGTATATTTATTATGTATATATAAATACACACACATACAGAATATATTTTGAAAATATTTATTACAAATGCATTTATATATTTATATTCTTATATTTTATATTATATATAAATATATTTAATATGCAAACATAACATATTTTTCTTAAATATATACATGCATGTGTTTGTATTTATATATACATTATAAATATACACAGTACACACGCATATATTATGTAAAGAATTTATTTTGGATGCGATTAATCGAGATTAATTGTTTGACAGTACTAATACACACACACACACACACACACACACACACACACACACATATATATATATATATATATATATATATACACACACACACACACACACACACACACACACACACACACACACACAAACAGACAGATAGATAGATAGGTAGATAGGTAGAACTTCTCTACGACCACAACACATGGAATAATTAAATACCTTATCCTTATCCTATTCCACTTAATTATGGCACTATATCTATAATAATATTAATTCATAATCATTAATATTTTTTTTGTCAAATACTGAGATCTTAATTGTTTAACACAATTAGTTATTGACTCTGGAAACATCGTGCATTTATTGAATTTAAGAAAGCAATTTTTTTAACAGTGGCTTTTATTAAACTTTAAATATAATTCAGATACAAATAAAATAAATAAAATAAATAAATAATAATGTAAAAAAATTGTTGCTCAACCCTTATATAAAGATGATGTGACAGTTGTGTGATTGTTTATTAGGGCCCGAGCACCGGTGGTGCGAGGACCCTCTTGGAATTGCTCCGTTTTTTCATCAGCATATTACTTAATCATTTGTGAATGTATAGTCATGTTTTGTAAATGATTAGTCCATCATCATCTAATTATTTGTAAATTATTTATAACTTAATCTACAAAACATAGATAAAAAATATTAACATATCACTTATTAATCGCTTATGAATGTTTTGTAAATGATTAGTTCATCATTAACTAATCACTTATAAATGACTTACAACTGAACGTTATTATAAAATGTTACCTTATATTTTGTAAGACTCCTGGCCTGATGACATCTACATGTCAGTATTCATAGCGCCACCAGCTGGCAGCAGGAAGTTTGGCACATATAAATGACTTTTATGTATTTATCCTACATTAACCACTTTAAAAGCATATTGCCCACTGTTTGCCATTTCCCTAAAGCTACCGGGTGGCGCTGAGCCTGGGTGCGAGGGCCCTTTCAACACTGCTTGCAGGTTTAATTTCTTTCTTTTTCTTGCTCTTTCACTCCCTGACTTTGTGAGTGTGTGTGTATTCTCTAGCTGTCTGTCGTGAGTTGAAAGTTGTTTTAGGATCATCTCTTTGATGACTCTGTCTGTCTGTCTGTAAGGGTTTGAATGGTAGTGACCTTGGCAGGCTTTAAACACCTCTTAAACACATCATACAGAGGCTTTAGCCATTGCAGTGGAGTTATTGTAGAGAGTGATAGCGAGCGCAAGAGAGATGTGTGGATTGCAGAGTCTCAGCAGTGTTGAGCAGTCGTATCTCTCCAATTATGGCAAAGCTGTAAGTTTGAGTTCTACCACCTCGCTGCTGAAAAATGTCAGGTAGATTTTCAGTAGCGAAAATATTTAGATGATCGAATTCTAAGACAGCACTAACAAGTTTTTGCTCACATAGGCCTAAATGTCTTTGTTTGTATGCATGTGTGTGTGAAAGATAAAGAGAGAGCAGGAGAATAAGATATGAAATACGACTTGATTGAAAAAGAATCCAAAATTCACAACCTCTCAGCTCTTTATGCATTCTTTTCTTCCTGGTTCTTTTCTGTTGTCAAAACATGCTGGCTGTAATTAGTGTACATCGTTAGTACTGGAAATGACATCCATGTGCAACTCTTTCATTCTATATTTTAGCTAATAAGCATTTGTAAGTGCAAATATCAAAACCTTGTGTTTTCCTTCATTTATGTTCTCGTCTTTTTTGTCAAAGTCAACAATTCAACTGCTGTGTTATTCAACAGCAGTTCCAATTATCACAGATGAGCACAGAGAGAAGAAGAAATAATCACACAGAGGAAGTCAAGTGGAAAAAAGAAGGCAACGCACAGCATTTCAAGAAAAAAGCGTGGAAAAATAGATTTAAGGATTCTATCAATCCTGCAACAGAAGCATGCACAACAGAGAACAAGAAATCCACATTATCTCCCAGTACTTACAATATTGACCTGCATGTGTTTTATTTAGATTGCTTAAAAACCATAGAAAAATGTGTACACTTTAAAAGTAGGAAAATAAGAATCTGTATGCTTTGAACATAAAAATAAGTCAAGTGTGTAAGATGTATCATTTACTGATGGAGGGCTAGATTTTGTCTAGCCTTCATCGTGACTGTTATTTGTGGTGGAAGGCAATAGCATAATGTTCTCTTGTGCATCATAAATCAAAAGATAACAGATGTATCCCCATTTTTAATATACATTTATGGGGTTAAAAATAAAATAATTTGTTTTGTTATAAACATCCAAAATTGACCAAAACATTTTGACTGAGATGTGAAGGTCTGCTATTATCACAAGTTTAGCACAGTGAATGCAGCGTTAGTAAAGTGACTGGTCATGTGGTAAAGGAAATGATAAAAGAAGACTGTATAGATATTAAAATGGAAAGTAAATAGGATTGGAATCAGTAAAACACATAGCTAGAGGTAGAAAGAGACACCGAGACACTATGAACATGCTCCGCTTAGAAGGATCTAATTCAATAGGAAATAATTCAATGACTGGAAATAGTTAGCATAGCATTTTTTATGTAAAAAAAAAAAAAAAAAAAAAAAATTCGGTTCCTTTCACAGAATGGCAAAACTGTCCACACTGCAGGTTATTCTGGCCAAGAACTGGAAGAGACCATAAGACTGATATCACTTAACACAACCAGTTTTGTTTTGTATGTTCCGTTTAGAGGCATATGTGTGTGTGTGCGTGTGTGTGTGTGTGTGTGTGTGTGTGTGTGTGTATGCAAACACTTTGCAAAAAAATGTTTTTAGACTTAAAATTCTTTAAATTCTGCTTATCCAAAATGTATTGGGTCTCATTCACTAATAATTGCATAGATTATACGTATTTATACACACATTCAAACATCTCACGAAAACTTGAATGCCTAATTCACAACACCTGCGTACGCACATGAATTTGATCTTTACCTCATTGTAATGTTCATGAGGTTAGTAATTTGCATAAAACATGCCCAGACCATCTCCATATAAGGGCTTTCCGCACAAACTTTTCTTTACAGCCTTTCGTCACTTTCATCAAAGATACTCCACGCAACCCCATATGATGCTCGCTACAGATGCACTTTCGCCAGTTCTTTGAGGAATGCCAAGTGCACAGTCCTCAAAATCAGTTCATACACAATAAAACACTTTTTATACAGACCCAGTTTACAGATTTCATTAGCCGGCTGTACATGCTCTGTTATTCAGAAAAACCTTGCTGCGCAAGCTATAGTCTAACGCTGTTTTTCTTACTCTTTCACTGTATGTGATGAAATCATTTTAAGATGAAATATACATTTTATTGTAATTATATTTAGTGTGATTTTTCCCAAAGTGTGCTTTCAGCTGTTCCTATATTTTTCTTAAATTTAAAATACATTTTAATACGAAAGTTTTAGTGAATCATGATTTGTTTGTGAAACCGTTCGTACGCAGGTTTCTCGCACAAATTTGTGCATACACATGTTTAGTGAATGAGACCCATTATGTCACAGACATAATAATTCATAACATAAGATATTCAGAAAGCACACCATACAGTTCTTTTCGCGGAAATAAAACAACATTTACACTAGCATTTTGAATATTTTTCTTAAAATTTCTCATCCTCATTCACCTTACTGCAGATGTTAAAACCTCATAAAAGCTCACTGAGATGATACAGATGGTAGAAACATAATAAAGTTCTCAAGCTATTCTTATGCCATTTTATTTTGCAAAATATCTTGCGTCCAGGTCACACTCAGTGACCATTATATGTATGGCCTAAAACACAACTGCCCTCATGTTTTAATGCAAGACAGCAATTTCAAGTACATTTCCTGTAATCTTCGCAGGACTGTGATATGAAGAGTGTACAAAGTTACGGCAACAGTGCTAAAGTGAATAGCACATAAGCACAATACTGGTATAAACATAGATATCGGTACATAAACATAGATATCGGTACATGACTAAGCGTGCGTCATAATTTTCAAATACATCTGTTTTCACAGCCCACACTTCAATTTGAAAATGACATTTTCAAATGTATCCACTTGGGAGAGCATCTTCAAACAGTTACACTTTTACAGGACAAAATCACTGTCTCAGTCTGGAAACAAGGCCAGAACTCAGAGAAAAAGATGTGTTTTCAAATGTATCCGGATTAGTGTAGACGTAGCCTACGCAACTGTGGTTATGTTGGCGGAAAACTGAGTCATCAGTGTCCCAAAGTGTAGTGAATCAGAGTCCTTGCCAGTGCCTGAATTCATGTATACAGCATATTGATTCATGACCTAGGGAGCTGATTAAGAGCTGATATCCGTGTCCCCTGCCACATGACTTGTAGTTCCTCCTTTAGCAGCAACAGCTGCTGCCAAATGTTTCATAGAGCTGCTTGAAAGTCTTGCATGAAGTTGAGGATGAATTTTTAGCCATTTCTCTCTACAAATCTGTTTCAGTTTGCCCTACATTTGGTGGTACAGATTGATGAACACCCAATTCTTTAGCAATGCCTTTACCAGCTTTGTTTGCATGATCATACATCCACTTTTTCCCGGACATATCCTGGTTGGGATTTATAAATTGCTTCAAATGGTTTTGGCTTTGCTTTGCTAATGTTTTCATACTTGCTGAAGGTAATAACTGCAAAACAGGTTGACCAATAACGTGCGGGCATTGAACATAATCAACCAATCATGGAATGCGAGAAAGAGGCATCTCTGGAGAATGGTCATACATATGACGTGTATGAGGACTGTAGAGAGCACATCAATAGGAAAATAAAGCCAAAACCAGGACATGTTAGGCAATTTAGAAATCTGGGAAAAAGTGGATGTATGGTCACCCTAGCTTTGTACATCTCTAAAATGCATCGTCTAAGATCATGTATAAGTTGTTGGAACCAAAGCATTGTTGACACTAATCAATCTCTTTTGAATAGAACAGTAACTATGCTATGTGTGCCTTTATTGCAAGGGCAGAGCACCTGTGCAACCTACACTTCCAATCTCCTCTCCTTCACTGAAACATCTGACTCCAGTTAGCTTCTGGACATCTTCAATAAAAATTTGAAAAGTAAAACTATTTCTGTGTTATTAGTTACATTGTGTTTGTCTATACACCGCGTGATGAATTATTAGGCAAGTTGATATTCTGGTCATTTTTTTTTCCAAGAACATTTTACCAATTCCAAACCACATCAATCTTAATAACTAGTATTGACTTTGTATTTAATCATTTATAAGGGATATATAATTGTCCATGAAGGCTGGAAGTCAAAAACTCCTCATATTCAGGTGAGCCAAATTATTAGGCAGGTTTTCTTTTACAGATAAAATGAGCCAAAAAAAGAGATTTAACTCAGACTAAAAGGCAAGGTAACACTTTATTTTAGGGTCTCTTAACTAGTTGCTTATTAGCATGCATATTACTAGAATATTAGCCATTTATTAGTACTAATAGAGCACATATTAATGCATTATTCTACGTGACCCTGTTCTACATCCCTAATCCTACCCAATACCTAAACTTAACAACTACCTTACTAACTATTAATAAGCAGAAAATTAGGAATTTACTGAAGGAAAAGTCAAATAGTGAATAAGTGTTCCCTATTCTAAAGTGTTACCAAAGGCAAAAATTAATAAATGCCCATGAGAAGGATGCAATACTAATGCAATAATAGAATTTGAAAAGTTCAGGCATGACCATTGGGCAGCGAAATGCTCATTGGGTCAGCAGAGTCAGTAAAAACAGGTGGAGAAGAAAAGACACTTGTTAACTTCAAAATAATGAAGAATTAAGGTGAGGAATTAGGTGAGAAACCATCAGGAACCATTTAGTCTCCAGCGCCATCATTTTCCAGAATTGCAACCTTCAAGTGCAATGTGTCAGGTTCTCAGGGACTTTGCTTGGGTAAAAAACTCCTAAAACAATGACCCTCACATAATAAGAATAGCATGCTGAAGTGTTGTGAAATACATTAAGACTGACGTGCGTTTACGACAGTACATGACGCAAGCGCATCGTGGCGCAAGCGCCGATCCAGATCCAGCGTGATGACTCTGAGCACACGGCGTGATGACGCTGAACACATGGCATGTGTTCAGCGTCATCACACTGGATCAGGGCTTGGGCCGCCACGCGCTTGCGTCATGTACTGTCGTGAACACGTCCACAAGAGAAACAGCAGAGATGAAAATGTGGAATAAAATCGTTATTTTTGTTTTCTTTGCGCAAAAAGCATTCTTGTGGCTTCGTAAAATTACAGTTGACAGACTGATGTCACATGGACTACTTTGTCGATCATCTTAGTACTTTTCTGGACCTTGATCGTGTAAGGACCCTTGCTGTCTATGGGAGGGTCAAAAAGCTCTCAGATTTAAACAAAAATATCTTAATTTGTGTTCCGAAGATGAACGGAGGTCTTACAGGTTTGGAACGACATGAGGGTGAATAATTAATGACAGAATTTTCATTTTTGATTGAACTATCCCTTTAACAAGTGTCTTTTCTTCTCCACCTGTTTTTTCTGACTCTGCTGACCCAATAAGCATTTCGCTGCCCAATGGTCATGCCGTAACTTTGCAAATTCTATTATTGCATTAGTATTGCATCCTTCTCATGGGCATTTAATATATATATTTTTTTTTACTTTTAGTCTGAATTAAATTTCTTTTTTTGGCTCATTTTATCTGTAAAAGAAAACCTAATAATTCGGCTCACCTGAATATTAGGAGTTTTTGACTTCCAGCCTTCATGGACAATTATATATCAATTATAAATGATTAAATACAAAGTCAATAGTAGTTATTAAGATTGATGTAGTTTGGAATTGGTCAAATGTTCTTGGAAAAAAATATGACCAGAATATCAACTTGCCTAATAATTCGGCACACTGTGTATTTTAATTTGATTTAGTTTAGACTACATTTTATGAGTAACTGATGTAGAAATCCAGACAATACCAAAGGTTTTTTTTATTTATTTATTTATTTTTTGGCATCTGTGCATTAGTTTATGTAGCTTAGCCTATCATAGCAAAGGCCATTTACATATAGATGCCTTAAAGAAACAAAACCAACCTGTTTAATTCTAAGGCATTGAAAACACAGTGGAATACAAAACTAAATTATAGCAACCTAACCTGCACAAAAAATGAGCACACATCAGAGGAAATACGTCGATTTGAAAGAGATGTATTTGACTTTTATGCTACTAGAGTCATAAATTTGAGTCAGTTTTGGGGTGTTTTTGACATTTGTATACATTATTAGTGTTTGCCAGCAGTGGTGAAAGCTTGCAGACATGTGTTGAGGAGACGGGGGTGCTGTGAATCCCCCACAATCATATTAGTGTGGATTAGAGCGCGGCTTCCTCATGCACCGCTACACTGCTGCAAGGTGCCAGATTGTGCATCAGCAGAAAAACAGAGCAGTGACATTGCTGACTACTTCTTACAGGTATTTTTGCCCCCCTTTTTTGCCAATAGATAATGCTGTCTCACCAGGATCGACTTATTTATAGCTTGTAAAACCTTGAACTGTTTCTAGCAGTCTTATAGCACCTCCCATTCTGCATATCTTCTGAAGGATCCAAACATTAGAAACAAGTGGTAACAAGAGTGTTTTTAACAATGTATTTAAATCTGACCCTAACCGTTTGAGTGGCACATTTCGGCACCACTTGTTTTATGCATGTCTCAATGTAATGCAAAAGGTCTGTTACTAAAGGATGGAGTATCAGCAAATAAACTCATACTAAAAACAAAAATGTGCAGCAAAGCACTACTGCTCATTAAAAAAGGTGAAGATATTAGCCATTCATGACATTGGATATTCACAGAGAAGTTTACAAAGCACAGCAGCAAAAACAGTCTGTTGAATTCTAAGGCACAAGAACATCGCTGACACTGATAACCAGCTCAACCTTCTCAAGAAACTCAATCAGTAACATCTCACCCATGCTACACCCTTAACCAGAGCATATCTGCTGATTTTATTCTGCTTCAGTCATATTACTGCTCGCCTTCCATAAATCACAGCTTCCCAGCACAGACAGATGCGCATAATGATATTTATTGCTTTGGGAAATTATATCTTTGTTCCTGGAACATTTTCACTGCATTGTCAAGCTTATTCAAAACAACAGCAGGATGCGCTCATTAGTGACCCTTAGCAGATATTAGACACTCAGCGTCTACAAGATAATGGTACACATCTGGATAAATCGCTTCAGTCCTTGGAGAAACCTTGTTGCCTTATTTAAAAAGCCAGTAATGATGCTTCACTGTTCACTTATTTGTTTGTAGTTAGACTCAAAAAGAATGCACTACTCAATTTGTTTTGACTTTTTCTTTTTATGTTCTTACTAAAGGGAAGTATAGTTTCAGTGCATCAACAGCAAAGAATACATTATTCTTGGCGATTGTTTAATGAAAGAAACCAATAAATGAGATATACAAAAATGTTCATTATATATGACTGTCACTGGATAGTGAAGCATTGGACCTTTGGACTGTGAGTGTTTACACTGTTTTATATCCACAGCACGAAATCCACTGCATTCAGCTCCACTGAACATAAAAGGAGCAATTTAGTTGTCATTTTCTGTTACTGTTGTGTGTGTGGTTTTTTTGTTTGTTTGTTTTGTTTTTTTTTTTATAATTCAAGTGTTCAATAATGTAAAGCTGTGTTTGTACTCATTAACTCAGTCTGGACTCATTAACTTATTAACTCCAACGGTAACACTTTAGAATACTGTTCCATCATTAATGAATAACTACACAAGAGCACATGAGTAACGCAATATTAGCACTCTAGTAACTACTAGCAACTAACAAGAAACTGATTAATGAATTAGTAAGTGATAGTGCTTAGTCGAATGTGGTAGTTCACTATTAGCTAATCAGTAACTACTATTTTTTCATACCTCCCTAAGAACTACTAAGAACTACTGTATACAGGTTCATAATTAATATGAATAATACATAATGTATAATTAATTCTAAAGTGAAGGTCATGGTAACCCACTAGTAATGAGTCAAGTATTACCAAATTCTTCGGAGGGAATTGCTAATTATTTGGATCAGTATTCTAAAGTGAAGATCATGATAACTCCCTAGTAATGACTGAAATCATTGTAAGCTTTTGAGGGTTTTGTAATGTTTTGGTTAGTAATTCATTTAGCTAGATTTGGTAACACTTAAATCATTACTAGTGGGTTACCGTAATCTTCACTTTAGAATACTGATCCAAATAACTAGTAGTTTCTTCAGAAGGATGTAGTAACACTTGAGTCATTACTATCCAAAACCTTACATATATCTCAAAAGCTCACAATGACATCAGTCAATTATTAGGGAGTTATGATGCTTTTCACTTTAGAATACTAATTAGTTGTTCCTTTAGAAGGAATTGGTAATTCTTGAGTCATTACTAGTGTTTTACCATGATCTTCATTTTAGAATTAATTATACATTATGCATAATTCACATTAATTATGAACCTGTATACGGTAGTTCTTAGTAGTTCTCCAGAAAAAAAAAAAAAAAAGTAAAAAAGTGTATATATATATATATATATATATATATATATATATATATATATGTATATATAGTAGTTATTGATTAGCTAATAGTGAACTACCAGTTTCAATTGAGCGCTATTACTTACTAAATCATTAATCAGAGTTTCTTGTTAGGTAATAGTAGTTACTACAATGTTAATAGTGCATTAGTCACTTGTTCCTGTGTAGTTATTCATAAACGAAGGAATAGTATTCTAAAGTGTTACCACTCCAACTTATGAAATGTTATTTTGATTATACTAGTAGCAAGTTTATGCTTTTGGAAAGAAAACTGTGTATGTGTTTCTGCAACTGTAAACCAAATGGCTTATTATTATTATTATTATTAATATTTTTCCCCAGAGAAATTTCAAAGGTTACGTTTAGGGGTTGCATTAGGGTTAGGGAAAGAAAATATCTAGCTTAGTATAAAAACCATTACGTGAAGAGTGGAGTGGAGTGACTTAATTGGTTGATTTGCTATTTCAGCAGGACTGTAAAACACTTCTGTCCAATCAGTTTACAGCATGTCTAATCCACCCGACACCCCAGCACAACATGTTACTCAGAGATGTGTGCATTTTTACAATGAATGTGTGTGTGTGTGTGTGTGTGTGTGTGTGTGTGTGTGTCAGTCTGTGCAAACAGGCATATTTAGGACAAAAATGCACATATTCTGACAGTCACAGCTATATCATAATTTAGATATATAATGCATGAAAACATCCCAGCAGACAAATTAGACAAAACTAATTTCACACAAATACTGAACCGCTTCTTCTGCATTTATCCTCTAAGTGTCATAATTAATGTAATATACTATATTTAATAGGGTAACTGTGTGAACTGTATAAATGGACTTGATATCTCTGATAAAAATCCATTTGACACCAGCTGAAATGCAAACATAGCTCAGAATTTAGTTTTGAGAACGGATCTAGCATCATTTGTTTGCAGATGCCACGAAGTTACTTTTTTTTTTTTTTTTTTTTTGCATTTAATGGCACAGAAAAAAAGTGTTAAAATACTTTTTGGTGCCACTGTGATGAGAAGTCAAAACATCAAAACAAATGCTCATATAACTCCTTTCCATCTAAGCCTGAGTTGCATTGTGTGACTCTATGGATGTGTTATAATCTGATCCAGAGAGAATGTGCTGATGCGATGAGAGATGAGGCTAATCTTAGTAAGATCTAGGGTGGGAGATGCTGAATGAGAAACAAATATAGCATTGCAAATGCCCTTCTATGAATTTGAGTTTCTCTGTTTACTTTACATGTTTAATGGATTATGTGTTTGTGTTCCAAAATGTTGCTGCTACCCACCATGTCCTGCTCGCAGAGACCCAGGTGATCTGTTAATAGTGATAGGCACGGTGTGGAGGTTCTTGCCTTCATGGGTGATGTGTGTTTGACGTGTCCTCTCTAGGGTCTCCGATCCGGCTGCGATGCCCAGTGAGAGAGCTGTGAGGTACAGGGAGGCAGCTGAGGCCAGACCCCGGATGAGGGTCTCAGAGCAGGACTGCCAGTCCGCCAGCCTCCAGCCACCCAACATCTTCCCAGAGAGATAATGTAGAGACACACGGACGCTTCAGCACACCTGCCTGCCCATACTGCTCACTTACACACACCTTCTTAAAGAAGAAGCACTCAAAATCCAGAAATCAGCAAGCCAGGAGAAAGTACACCCAATCCGTGTCTGTTTGTCCTCAGGGATTTAATCTTAAATCCAAGAAGTTTAAGATAAATTCCAACATTCAATAAAGCAGGAAAGAGTATTTTCATTTATGAACCATAAAATCAGTTACTTCACCATTAGTCCCAGTAGCCCAAAATCATGACAATGACTGAAACACCCCGCGAAAACACTGGCAGATATCTCCTGAGGTATCAGTGCATGCAAAAAAAAAGGCGTTTTCTGAATTCGAAGGCGTTCTCTGAAATCAGAATTTCTACTGTTATTCGGCTGAATATTGTCTTCAGTCTTTCTTTTAGGAGGAGAAATCCCAAGAAATCCATCCACAGCTGGCTGAGAGCCTCCAAAAGATGGTGAGAGCTTCATTTACACTCTTCCCTAGGACAACGTTTCTTGTTCTCCATGGAGAGAGAAATCTCCCCACACACCTGCGCAAGCTGCGTTTCCAGCCACAAGACATCCACAGAGCAGCTCCACAGGCTGTGCGAGAGAGAGTAAGCGGTCGGAGGGGAAAAAAGGGGAGGAAGAGAAGAAAAGAGAGGGAGGGGGAGCGCTAGCGGTGGAATCAGGGCACGAGAGCACTGCTATGCAAATGTTCAGCCAAAACACAGCAAACACTGCAGAGAAACACACTGCCTAGATGGAGAAACTGGGATGTGCGCTTAGTGTTTTCTGTAGGCTATATTCCCATCACTCTGTTGTAAAAAATTTATATTAAAATAATAAATATCTCAATTTCCTCTGGCACCTCCAATTAAAGCTATTTTATTTCTCCGAGTCTGGATTCATCCCTCTCTCTTCCTGTAAGTAGAGCAAGGTTTTTCTTTGGAGACACTTCTTGCTCTCTCCAACTTGAAAGAGATTTTGTGCCATACGTCAACTGTCTCTCCAGATGCTCCATCTGCTGCCCAACACCAGGTGACGTCAGTAGCAGTGAGAACACTGCATCTGCACTGCACATAAAGAGCCGTCTGTGCAGGCGAAGAGGCCAGGCGGACTTGGCCCTCGAGTGCCGTCCTTTGGGAGGAAGTTGCTCATTCAACCACCAGGAAAAAGCAGACACAAAGAAAAGGGCTGATAAATGTGGATTTGTGTGCCAGATGTGACTGGTACCGATGAAAGCAAAGCTCACAGTTGCAGTTTTCTTTTCTTTTTTTTTTTTTAATACAAACTGGTGCCCTGAATGTAATTGCGCTGTGTAGCAAGGGGAAGAACTCATTTACTTGTTTGGAAATCGAGAAGTGGTTCATATTCAGAACAAGATTCATTTCTGCAAATATTGCAATCACATGTTTGGTTGTGTTTACAGTATACATCTATACTCACACGTTCATTAGACATATGAAAACATGACATTATGCATGTGTACAATCTGATTGAGAAAGTAGTCGGATTTAGTTTACATAGTTTAGTTTACAGTTTACATAGCTAAAATTTGACTTTTAATCTGAGTACGATTATTTAAGATCTACTTTAATCAAATACTAATTTTATTTGGATTGAGCTCAGATGGATTGTTTGAGGTCATTAATTGAGCAATCAATCTGATTGCAAACAGATTATTTGTACGTAAACAGCTAGTGTGAAGAAGTTCACAAGGAAATTCTCACCCTTCCTTAATCTGAGGCATGAATGAACGATTCTCTGATCACACATCGTCCAGGAACCTTCATAACCACTGAAAGTGATCGGGATCTACCACTTAGCTGCGTTTCCACTGTTGAAAACCAAAAGTGCGAGGACATCCCTGGGCCTGGGGATGCTCTGATACATAAATATATAATTTATATATTCAAGCATAATAATAAACACACACTATTCATATAAAAAATACCAGAGATCATTTTAAGAACAAAGACAAATCACATATGGTCAAAATTTATTTGGCTTCATATCATCATCTGTCAGTATGTCTGTCTCTGTTGACTGATTTTTTAAAGTAAGCATATGATAATTTATCAGTTTATTATTATTATTATTATTATTATTATTATTATTATTATTATTTATTTATCTTTTTTTTCTAAATATGCACGCTTTTGGACTAATGGAGTTTTGTGCATTCTGGTGATCACCAATAATGGAAATAGATGCGAGTGAATAACATGCTTACTTTTTTATTTAAAATAATGATAAACACCAGTTTGATTCACCACAATTGATGTACACACCTGAATAAATAAATTATTATTATTTTTTTAATTTAATTTACTTTGTCACTTTAACATTTCTCATAAAACAGTGGTCAAACAGCAATGCTAAATTAAGTTAAAGTTAAATATTTATGTAAAGACCATAGGAAGCAAACCATCTAATGCATGTGCTCAGTAACACATAATATGATAAAAATGAGAGATGCGATCTACATTAACCAGTGGCCCTACGAACACAGGAAGGCAAATGCAGCAAAGTGCTTCTTCATTTCCGTCAGCACAGGGATTTACCACCACTATTGGCTTTAAAAACTCATGTAATCAATCCGTTTATTTACTTTTGATCTTACATTTGTCTAATTACACCTGGTTATTCAGTCGTTTAATACTTCTGCCCATGCATCATCAACACTCCATCCTTTCAAGTGGATGTTTTATCTGGTAAATAATTGTGTGAGTTTAAAGTCATTAACTAATGAAGACCTGCAATAAAAGATACACGAGAGCAACTCTAGCATGAAGGCTGAAGAAAGACAGGCTGTCAGTTTATCAGGAAGTGTGTGTGTGCTTTACACGAGTGCCCTCAAGTGTTGACAGAGCATGCAGCAGTGCTTTAACACACTGAGACTGGCAGAAAATCCATCTACAGTGAATTTGCTCTATTAAATGTAACAATTTTCCTTGCCAAGAGAAGACTCTCAGAGCTCTTTAAATCTTACAAACAATATTTGGTATACTAGCGAATAGTAAGAAATATATCAGAAAGAAAGTATTAAAATTGCACACACACACAAAAAAAAAAAAATCAATCCGAGAATCTATAAATCAATCAGCAATGGTAAAGATAGGAATGCTAAGGAAATATGCCAAGTTCAAAATTATGTTGTAATACAATTCGTTGTGTTTTGAGCAGGTACATTTGTTAAAAGGAGATAGATCAAGATAAAATAGATAGAATAGATCAAACTAAAACTGGACTAGAGAATACAAGTAACAAAATAAGCTTCCAATTATTTATATTCAATCTTCATAAAACATGACAAATCAGATCATGACTGTTTAGAACAGCACCAATCACAGCCATGTTCATTTCCAAATGCTAAAACACATCACCATTGTACAGCACACACACATTACAAATAAAGAGTACATGCACACAGACATACACGCAACCCAACAAACCTCATATGGCAAGCTCAGCACCCTTCCCCACAGACGTCAAGCATTGAATAGGGCCTTCACACATCCATATATATTAACAGCATGGAAACGCTCACCTCATCATCATGACCCTGCTGAACTGCTATTGTTAAATATGATTTCAGTGTTACGGCACCACCAGGCTTCCTGATGCACTTTTTAAAACAGCATGCAAAAATTCTCACTTACCATCATTACACAGAGGTCCTCCGTATGTGGTCATGCTGCAGTCGCAGGTGAAGCCCTCCCACTGCTGAATACAAACCCCCTGATTAGCACACGAATCCTCCTGACAGGTAGTGCTGGGCCCTGCAGGAACACCGTCATGATGAGGATCAGAGAGAGACAGCACCAGAGCACAGTTATCTCTACAGTACTCACTATGTCATATGCTTTTAACACTGTTATTATTGCTCTCACTCATGAGGGGGACACTCACACCACAAGTGTTCCTCACAAACTTATGAGCCAAACATATAAAATGTAAAGGTGTGTTTACTCAGATTTAAAAATAAAAAATTAAAAAAACAAACAAACAATGCAATCAATGGATCACACACTCAAAAGTTTGATTGTTAGTTCCTGTGCATAGCTGACATGTGTTGATTGTCACGACAACAGCAAAGATTGTGGCGGCTCAGATGCTACATGTGATTTACTGACCAAAGCCCCATCAGAGTCACTTATGACAGTGGGGGTGAAAAGTGGGTATTTTATGATGCTTTCAGCTTTTAGGTAGCACTACATTTTTTCACAGAGTGTTAGAGAACTCTGTAGTGTACTGATGCTTTATTAAGCTGCTGATGTCAGGCTTCTTTGTTTTATGTGCATCTGTGGTGACAGGATCCTGACATCTCTGTTAGTCTTGTTTTACCTTGTTTTACAAAACTTTACTAAAATTTCAAAAGCTTACAAAGACTTCAGTCATTACTAGTAGGCTACCATGATGTCATGTGCTTGTTCTGTTTGGTTTTGTTCTAGTCGTCCTTGTTTGACCTAGTTACCTTTGTTCCTCTTTCCCGCCACTAGTTTGTTTTATTTACTCATTGATTTGATTCAGTTGATTGGTTTGTTTCAGTGTATTTTCCTATGTTTTCTTATGTTCTCTGTCAGTTCTCCTTGTGTTCAACCCAGTCATTTTGCCACTGCACATTACATACATGACTATAAATATATGATGCTTACTATAAATGTATTTGTCAGTTGAATGATTTACAGAATGCTATTATAATGTTGCTGTTAAATCCTAAGCTTACTGTGGTGCAATACCTGTCACCTATGAGAAAACATTGGTATAACTGTTTTTTTAACAGTATTGTTTTTTTTTTTTTGTTTTTTTTTTTTGTACTGTGAGATTTATTGTTTCCTAATGAGTGAGTGAATGAATGTAGCAGTCCAGGCATTATATCCAGCCAGCCATTGTCTGGTTGGACCAGACAAAATGACAAAAGAAACCAGTCCAACATCCAGTGCCATGAAGACACTCAATTCATCTTTTGAATGTCCTAGAATACGCTGTTCACTACAAAGACTTCCTCCATATAGGATGCACCTGTGTATCCTCACTGAAGCTACTCAGGATGAGTCCTCTGCCCTATATCCTCTCATTCTCTTGGTAAAATTAGACAACTTGCACATCATTCATCATGGCAGAGTTTTATCGGTTTCTGGGTCACAGACTGAGAGTGAAGAAACTAGACAGTTTCATTAGGGAATTGAGAAGCACCCTCTGTCTACACTGCACATTCTTCTGCATCTAATTTCCATTAAAAGCAATCAACCACAGTTCAGAATTATTTAGAGGTGGGGTTATCTGAGATATACATTATTAGCATATTTAAAAATGGGGCAGCTGCCTCAAGCAAAACTTGATCAAAGATGTGATGTTACTAATCTTGTAAACTTTTAATTAATTATTTCATCCTCAAAAGCACCCAGCTTGGTTCCCTGTAACCAATAAAGCAGTTGCTTTATTAATTTTTATTATGAAATTCTTAATTAACAACATAAGGGCAGCTCCCTTGTGCGTAATCCTGTTACATTGTGAGCAAGGATATTCCAATTTATTCTAAACATTTCTCTTCAATTCCTCCACCTCGTTTCCTTTCCTTATATTCTGCCCTTGAATCTTACGAGGGAGAAGAAAGGACACAAGGAAAGCAAATGAGGATGCACCAATAATGAAATGAGAAGCACCAGATACTGTATGAGGATATCTGTATGAGGGCAAAGCAGCTGCCAAGACAAAGGTCAACATGCAATTTATGTAAAGCAGGAGTGTGATGGAAACAGCATGAAATATTCATGTCGTTTGGGGTGTAACACTATGTATGAAAAGTAGATCTCATGCAACAACAGCAGAAATTATGCTATCCATTCAAAAGTGTTTCCAGCACACGCTGAAAACTGCTGCATTTGCAAGAGACAATAAACGTCTACAGCATGACAGATACAACAAATCTTTTGACAACAGCAACAATACTGGGAGTGAAATGATTACCACAGTAAACTTAGTAAATCAGTAATGGTAAATGTTATTAATAAACTGCAAACAGCATTCATTCATTCATTCATTCATTCGTTCGTTCATTCATTCATTTACACCTAACTCTATTTGCTCTTAGTCCTTTTGATAAGGCTAAATATTGCTTATATTAATGGCATGGTCTTATCTAGGAATTCAAAATGTAAATTCTCTTTTCATCCTGTCTTTAAAAAAGCTTATTTATTTATGTAATGTTAAATATGTACAGTATGTAGCCTATGTTGTATACTACAATATGAAAATATGTATATTTCAATATTTTACATAACATTACTTTAAATTCATATGTAATAAGTCTTGCGTAATTAAATAACCCTGTAAATAATTAGATAACCCTGACAGGGTGATCAGATCTTGTATCATCAATAATTAAAGTATCCCGCTTATTGAAAAGTAAGAAATCTGTTGTCACCTTCACATCCTCTCTCAATCTGTCCAACACAGACCAGCGCTTCGGACATCAGGTCTGGCAAACGGCCGTTTAGATCCACAGATGCCAGACAGCCTTGAAATCCTTCTTTTGCATGAACTAACTTGGGCAACTCTTTGTATATCTCCTCAGGAACACCACCAATATAAAGATCACCTGCAAACAGAGCCGGAATACTACTACTACTACTACTACTACTACTACTACAACTAATAATAATAATAATAATAGCTGCTTACTGACAGTAAGTAAGGTAGTTGTTGGATCTGGTCATGCAGAATAAGGCATTAATATGTGCTTTATAAGTGCTAATAAAAGCCAATATGCCAGTAATATGCATGCTAATAAGTAGTAGGGCAGGGATATTGGCAGGTTAAAATACTATTCATGTGTGATTTACCTTTTAAGTCAAGATTTTTGGCCCCCACGGTGGTCTGGGTGGTGATTTTGGTGTCAATTTTGACAGTGTGCAGGTTATTTGTGTCTCTGGAGATGATGACATTGTGCCATTGGTTGTCATTAAGAGGCTTGTTTGAGTTTCCTTTGATGAGATAAGCACCGTTTCCCAAATCTGAGATGTAATGCAGATAGCTAAACAAAGATATCATGAAATTAAATTAAATGCACCACACATGCAATTACAGAAGATTTAGATAATAATTAAATATTTGTTATAATAAATGGACTGTAAAATGTCAACTAGCAGGTGCAAGCTAAATACAATTTAGTTTCTGTTCCCCATAGGGAAGAAAAATCACAAATAAGATCTTTTTTTATATATATCAGTTGTTTTTATCAGACAGAGATTTGATTACATGGAGAATTTTTACTAAAAAATGAGAGAGAGAACAAGTTTTTTTTTTCTCTTTAGAAAAAGAACCCAGTAGACATCTTTCCTCAAGAGATTTCGAATAAATCCCTCAAGTTGTGAGCAGTGAAAAATCATATCTCATAATTCATATCTCAATTTGAATTAAAATATTTCTTATCAAATTCTTTAGAAATTGAAGTAATAGCTATGACATCAACTATATTACAAGCTTTTACATTTGTATTTTTCTATACTCGGCTCAATACTTTCTCAATGTCTCTGTCTCAGTATTATTATCTAAATGCAAACCTCTGACAAATAAAATCACTTTATAGAATATTTTCCAAAATAAATAAATACGTGTTTTTTTTTTTTTTTCCCCATTTGCAAGGATATATTTTGATTAAAGAAGGTGTTGAATGAACAAATCATAACAACATCTGACTGTAATGTCTGTCTCGCCATAACATACCCCTTGACCAGCTCTACAGCAATGAAGTCATTTCCATCTCCACTGTTGAACAGGATGAGTCCGTCTGAAGACGTGGTCTTGAACTGGAAGAACAGGTGCATGGAGTAGTATGCCTGCAGTGTGCTCAGAGACAGATAGCTTGAGCAGGACCTGAAGGTCACTGGATCTGCAATGATGTTCTTGAATCCGATCATGGCGTTGACTTCGCAGTAGTCGATGTCTCCGTTTATGCAGAGGTCGATGTACGACTTGCTGTTAAATGTCAGGCTCTGGAGATGCCCAATGAAGTTGGAGGGCATGATGGGCAGGTAGTGTTTCTCTGTAATGATCCCCGTCTCAATGTTATGAAACTCCAGCTGTGTGTGGTCACCTGGTATCTCTCCTGTTTCATGGTAGAGTGTTGAGAAAAATGTAAGATTAATTTAATGCATATCATAAAAAGGCCAGTTCATATTATCCCAACAATCTCCAACTAGACCTGTCCTCTCGTCTGCTCTCTGTGTTGGAAACAAGCAGCTCCACACACAAACACAGTGGAGAGCAACAGGTGAAGTTACTGTGTTACTCCATACTAATAGATGTTTTAATAGGTGTTTTCCAGCCAGAATGTTTGGAAGTACAAATGGATTTGATTTCATTCCATGAGATAATTAATCATGTTGTGTTCCAGTCATTTTGACCCGGAGAGGATTTTCTTTTTCACGAAAATACTAGTTTTCTTTTAAGTAGTACATGTTTTGTATTTCTGTTTGGAGCTGATTGATCGTGGGCCTGCAAAAAGAATTCCAAAACCTGTGCTAATTGAAAGAAAACAAGCTGATAAAAAATACTGAAGATTTGGACGATTTGGAGATAATATAGCATAAAGAGAGATTTACAAGCAATTATTAAAATGCCAGTCATTTTTGACAGGGAACGCCAAATCAGGATTTTCAGTATAGCTAACCAATGCTTACTAAATTGTTCACAAAAAGTATGACAATGAAAGAACAGCACTGCCTGATTATTAATAATGCATTGTCAATATTTTGAAAAAGAAACATCTAGAATGAATGGTTTTTTGGTTTTTTTTTTTTTTTTTTTTTTTTTTCCAAACAATACGCTATTTAAACTCCATAAGCTGAAGTTGAAGAATGAATGAACACCTGTAAACTGATGCTCCATATATGAGATTAATCAGAGATATATATATATATATATATATATATGTGTGTGTGTGTGTCACGATTCGTTGGGAGGAACGAGAGAGAGACGTGGAGAAACGTTGAACAGTATTTAATACTGGAATCACAGGGGAAAATCCATCACAGGAACACAGGAAACACACGGCATCCAACAAGTAGACCCGACAAACACAAACTGAATGGACTGGGGCTTTTAAAGACAATGAAATCAGGGGAAAACAAGACACACCTGGAGCAAATTAACACAATCAGACTGGGGAGAAACTGGGTCACAGGGAACACATGGGGAGCAAAAACCACAACAAACAGTCCAGGGGCGTGACAATATACAACACGTAACATAATATTACAACTGCACAAAAGGATGTAAATGTCCAACTACATAAATAGTCAGAATATGTATCTACCATTGTGGACGCTCTAACAATGTGCTAAAACATGGCAGCTAAAGCTGGAATACACTACTTGACTTTTGCCAAGATTAGCAGTCTAGGGGACTATTTTATAACACATATTGTTTCCATTTGTCATGCATCTCTTATAGCAACAAGATGCATGATTCTGCATACGTTGTGTTTGTAAAGACTTGAAAGTCCAGTAGTGGTAGATCCTTTAAAAGCTGTAATACACTAAAACGATTTTCACACTATCAACTTTCAGGTCATTCTGAAGACAACAAACTCACACAGAAGCATGTGGCTCATTGCTATAAGACACAATACAAATGAAAACAATGTGTGTCCTAAAATCAGCACAAAATATCAAACGTTTACATTTACATTTATTCATTTGGCAGATGCTTTTATCCAAAGTGACTTACAATTAAGGAATACAACAAGCGATTTACTATAAGATGGCAATAAACACACGAGAAGTGCCTGTTATACAAGGTTTCAGTCATCGTTCAAAGTAGAAAAAGCTAGGACAGGAAGGGATAAGGATACTAATGGAACAGAAAAGTGAAGGAATAGATTTATTTATCTAATTTTTTTTTTTTTTTTTTTTGAGGAGGCAGTTAGATGGTCATGGAAAAAGATGATTTTTCAGTTGTTTCTTGAAGATATTTGATATCCTCTGCCTGGATGGAATAATAGTCTGAAGCTAAAAAACCTGTGTCTGTGTCCATCATAAACTCTCTAACTCTCTGATTGTCTGCAAAATCTGTCGCCTCTGACTGTCCAATATCTGCAGACTGGCTCTGATACTCGTCCAGACTGTAAATCAGGGGAAAAATCTGGGCAAAAGTCATGTAGTGTATTTATGCCTTTAGTTATTTAGTGTATGATGCCCCATTTTTTCTTTTTTTTTTCTTTTCCTGTGTCTGTTTAGTTTTGCAATGGTGATTTTGGTTGGCACCTGGGTTTGTTTGCGTTAGAGTTTATTTCATTGGTATGATGTAAATGACTCCAACAAACAGCAAGCAGGTGAACACAATGACCTTATTGTTGTTTGTTGTCATTTGTTGTGGCAGTGTGGACTAGCCTTAATTATTACAGTGTAATAAATCTGTATAAGGGGTTTTATATAATTCACATAATAATTTATATAATTCAGGTTGCATGCATTAGGATACCTTCCACAGTGGCCAAGTCATCCACAGACAGCTTCAGACTCTTTCCTCTCCTGCTCACTCGCACTGTGTGCCACTCATTATCATTCAGATTCTGACCAGCAAATATGGTCTCAGGTCCTTTGCCTGTGGGACAGCCCAGATCACAGTTAAACACAAATAAAAAGAGCAAAAGAACATATGCTCTAAAGAACACAGACGGACAACAGGGCCATTTAGTAATAGCACAAAAATGCCCTCAAGATATGAAACTTAAAACATTAATAATAATATCACAAGAAATAAATCCACATATTACAGACAGACATATATTTTATTAATTACTCTTTAGTGTGTAACTGATTTAAAATCAATTATAAATTTAACACAACAGAAAGACAGATTTACAGTATAAGGCACATATGGGCCTCTATTTACAACCCGAATTCCAGAAATGTTGGGACATTTTTTAAATTTGAATAAAATGAAAACTAAAAGACTTTCAAATCACATCGAGTCAATATTTTATTCACAATAGAACATAGATAACATAACAATTTTACAATTTTATGCACAAAATGAGCTCATTTAAAATTTTATGCCTGCTATAGGTCTCAAAATAGTTGGGACAGGGGCATGTTTACCGTGGTGTTAAATCTCCTCTTCTTTTCAAAACAGTTTGAAGATGTCTGGGCATCAAGGTTATGAGTTTCTGGAGTTTTGGTGTTGGAATTTGGTCTCATTCTTGCCTGATATAGGTTTCCAGCTGCTGAAGAGTTCATGGTTGTCTTTGATGTATTTTTAATTTAATGATGCGCCAAATGTTCTCTATAGGTGAAAGATCTGGACTGCAGGCAGGCCAATTCAGCACCTGGACTCTTCTACTACGAAGCCATGCTGTTATAATAGCTGCAGTATGTGGTTTTGCATTATCCTGGTGAAATACACGTCATCTGGAGGGGAGCATATGTTGCTCTAAAACCTTTATATACCTTTCAGCATTCATAGTGCCTTCCAAAACATGCAATCTGCCCATACTGTATGCACTTATGCACCCCCATTCCATCAGAGATGCTGGCTTTTGAACTGAATGCAGATGACACGCTGGAAGGTCTCCCTCCTCTTTAACCCGGAGGACACGGCATCCGTGATTTCCAACAAGAATGTTAAATTTGGACTCGTCTGACCATAGAACACTTTTCTAATTTGAAACAGTCCATTTTAAATGAACCCTGGCCCACAGGACACGATGGCGCTTCTGGATCATGTTCACATATGGCTTCCTTTTTACATGATAGAGCTTTAGTTGGCATCTGAAGATGGTACAGCAGATTGTGTTTACCGACAGTGATTTCTGAAAGTATTCCTGGGCCCATTTAGTAATGTCAATGACAGAATCATGCCGATGAGTGATGCAGTGTAGTCTGAGGGCCCGAAGATCTCGGGCATCCAACAAAGGTATTTGGCCTTGTCCCTTACGCACAGAGATTTCTCCAGTTTCTCTGAAACATTTGATGATGTTATGCATTGTAGATGATGAGATTTGCAAAGCCTTTGCAATATGACGTTGAGGAATGTTGTTTTAAAGTATTCCACAATCTTTTTACGCACTCTTTCACAGATTGAAAAGCCTCTGCCCATCTTTACTTCTGAGAGACTCTGCCTCTCTAAGACATCCCTTTTATGTTACAGACCTGATGTCAATTAACTTAATTAGTTGCTAGATGTTCTCCCAGCTGAATCTTTTCAAAATTTCTTGCTTTTTCAGCCCTTTGTTGCCCCCGTGCCAACTTTTTTGTGACCTGTAGCATGCATCAAATTTGAAATGAGCTCATTTAGTGGATAAAAGTGTAAAATTTCTCCGTTTAAACATTTATGTTATCTATGTTCTATTGTGAATAAATATGGGCTCATGTGATTTGAAAGTCATTTAGTTTTCATTTTATTCAAATTTTAAAAAAAACGTCCCAACATTTACAGAATTCGAGTTGTAGTGCAAGAGGCTGCATGAGGTGAACATATCCTATCATATGATATTTACATATAAAAAGTTTTCCGTTTTTAATTGAAAGCAGTGTCGTGTAAATGCCCCATGAAATGACATCACTGTGCAGTGACTGGCTCTCTAGTTATCACTACAGGACACAGTTGCATGTGTTGAGGGAATTGTGAACAGCCTGCTTGAATCATCTGAACCATGTACTTCTACTAAACTTAAGAGCATGACCTTGTCTGACCAGTGTAGGAAATGTCATAATATCATGAAGAGTTAATAAAGTATGGATTTTCTTGCTCTACTGTATAAGTCTTCAACCCTGGTCCTGGACACAGACCCACTATCCTACTATTAGTTACAACCTGCTTTAACACACCTGCCTGCAATTTTCTTCTACAGATGTGTTTGATTAGGGTTGGTGTTTAACTCTTCAGGGCAGTGGGCCTCCAGGAGGAGATTTGAGGAACTCTGCTCTATTGTTAACAATGTACACCATTCCCAATGTGTAAGCTGTTCAGAAGTGCTTGCCCATGAAATTATGAAGCCAAAACATGCAAAGACATCTGGAGACAAAGCATCCCACTTGTGTTGAAAAACCTATAGACTTTTCTTTTCTTTTTTTTTTATTTATTTATTTATTTATTTTTATTTATTTATTTTTTTTTACCAAAAACAGAAGGAATTATATTGTGAAAAACAAACAATGAACCAAAATTACTGCTAATGCTCTGGAGAAATCTTTTGAGGTGTGATATTTGATAGCGTTGTCCAAAAAGCCACAGACAATCTATGAAACACTGATAAAGCCCTCTGCTGTGGCTATGTGTCTTGCCATGCATGGTGAGAAAATAGTGAGCTTTTTTTTACTGTCCCATTACCAAATGACACAGTAGCTTGACATTGACACGATAAGATATTAAGAGTCAACTGATTGATAGGATAAATGGAAATGGAAATTGGAAAGCTCTTCTTCTCAATATTGGAGGAGACTTGTATATGGGCAGTGACATTTTTGCAGTACTGGCACCATTAAATCTCTCAAAGAGAAGACTGTATTTAAAGATGGCATAATTACATGGATTCACAAGTCTCATTCAGTGCCATAAACCATTCAACCAATTAGCTGGAGCAAACGTAGCCTAGAGCATGTAATTGCTCTAAGGACACGACAATAGTAACAGACATGAAAACAGGCTAAATGAAATAAGCATTCTTGTGTATGAATTACAACCGGGGTTCGCTATATTCAGCGGCGTAATCGCAACGTCACGTTTGTTTAAATCTAAAGTTGATGTTTTGTTAGCTGTACTGAGTGTGTGGGCGATTTCAGCTGCACACAGCATCAAACGCATGTGCTTTTATCATTCCTAATGGCTCTATACAATTAGAGAATATTGTTTTATTAATGACAGTTATCAAATTAATAATTTATGACATTTGCTCAGGTGGGTGCTGGGGTCTTATCTATCAGATTGCAATGCATATTCTTGTTAACACTTGTGAACATTATACATAGTGTGTGGGTCAGATTAAGCCGGTCGGCGTGGTAGCCCAGGCTCACATAGTCATAGGCCACTAGTGTTAAGCCGGTCGGTGTGGTAGTTTAAGCACACATAGCCATAAGCCACTAGTGTTAAATCAGTTGGCATGGTAGCCCAGGCACACATAGATAGTAATAATGGTAAACATGGCTCTTCGGAGTATCAGCAGTACATATGTATTAGCGATAGATCTGCCTTCTAGGGGGTGTCTTGTTCTATTCCTGTCTGTTAATCTTCATGTGTGTGGGCACATGTATGTGCACTAATGCAGCTGCTATATCCTTATACTCAGCAAGATGCACATATTGGCTTGTATTGTTCATTTATGTGTCTCCTACTTTGTGGGGGGTTATTCATATATGTTAGATGTGCTGCAGTAATATTTCTTACATGCTCACAGCAGCATGTTGTGGATGTATTGGCAGTAGCAAGTCTCTGCACTTGCTCTGCTGCAGCAGCAGCAGCGTAGCAGATCTATTCCGCCAAGACCAAATACATTAATATTGTCATGTATATTACCATGCAAATCACTCCGAGAGTTGTCATGACAGAAATACAAAGTTCTGGCATGAAACTCTAGATGGTGCAGTCTGATAGATCTAACTCAGTATGACATAATGACATCATTATCACATGACACAGCTGATTGGTTCTCTCCTTTATTAGTAGCCAATGAGCTCGCTGCTCAACATTCAAATACTAGGCAGTGTTTGCTATAGCAGTAGCAGTGCAGTTCAAAAACCCTCCACCTTCCCCAGTTCCACCTGTATAGATCTGCTACGGGGTGATCATGTATGCTATGGAATTATTCATGTTATATGTGCAGCAGCAATATTCCTTACATGCTCACAGCAGCATGTTGTGGATGTATTGGCAGTAGTAAGTCTCGGTACTTGCTCTGCCGTAGCCACAGCAGCAGCAGAATAGCAGATCTATTCAGCCAAGACCAAATACATTAACATTTTCATGTATATTACCATGCAAATCACTCTGAGAGTTGTCATGAGAGAACTATTCTTAAAGGTGGACTTAGCGGATACCTATGTCCACACAGAATGGAAGATGATTCAAAACTCTATCTAACTACCAACATGAATAAGGGTCTTTCTTCTTATAACAGACAGGTGTTTAGAGTAAATTTGGCTCCAGCAATCTGGCAACACACAATGGATCAAGTCCTTCAAGGAGTGCCTGGAATACAGTGCTATCTTGATGATATAACTGTCATAGGTGCTACAGATGCAACTGGAGAAATGTGGACTCAAAGCCAGATGGGACAACTGTGATTTCCTGAAGCCCAGTGTCAGGATGCTCCAAAGCCACAAAGGATTTCTTAGTTCAGATCCATCCAAAGGGTTTGTGGACTATTACAACAAGTTTTTATCCATCCTGGCAACTGTTCTTTATCCCCACAGTGAGTTACTGCAAAGGGGAAGACAATGAAACTGGAGTAAAGAGTTTGAGAATGTTTTTCATGAAGCAAAGGGGATTGTTACATTTGGCATGGTCCAATTTAATCCATTCCTCCAAGTGAAGCTGGCATGTTATGCCTCTCCCTATTGGATTGGAGCAGTGATGTCACGTGTAATGGAAAACAGTAACGAGAGGCCTTTCGTCTTTATTTGCAACTGTGAAGAGTTGGCCAATTTGACAGAGAGGCATTGAATTTACTATTCTTTTCAGCAGAGAATTGACCAATGTCATGGATTCCCATCCACAGAAAGGAATCTCCAACAGGAATCTCTATCTGGGCACAGTAACAAGACTGAGTAAAAAAACTCTGCACGTCACACAAATTCAGGTAGACTGTCGCTATCAAAAAAAATAAATAAATAAAAAAAATTATATATATATATGTGATGAAGACGAGCCCACCAGCTTGCCTTCGGGGAAAAATGTGAGTCCGTGAAGGGATGTAAAAACGATGGCTCACTCGCAAAAGCACTTTTGTGCAAGGTGGAATTTATTTACAGTGCCAGAAAGATTGTCCACAGTGAAGAATATCTACAAGTGCACCTAAAAATGACAAAAATCCAAAGTACCAAATAAACAACAAAAGGGAAAAAATAAACCAGAAAATAATCCAACAATGATATAATCAGGTAGCAAACAGGTATCCACAATATACGAAGGGGTTTTTGCTTGAGGCACCGCAGTAGCACTCTTGCATCGACTTGGTAAACAAGTAACGTCTTTCTGTTTGGCCTCGGCTTATATAGGCCAAACCCCGCCCCTTTTTTGGGCTATACCATTCACCGGTAAAAATAACATTTAACACACACACAAATACCACATCTATTGGTCATCTGTAATACTTAATCAACAATAATCACTTCCGATCTATATATATATATATATATATATATATATATACAAATAAACAATCCATTAACACATAATACATTTAACACATAATTTCCACACTTAAATGCACACAGAAACACCTATTCATACTAGACAATGGTTTCGCCAGCTTCCGGTTGCGCTGTGTGGCGCGACTAAGCCCGTGATGTTATAATCGACTGCCGCTTGTTCGTTCGGTTTGGCCGGCGCGGTCTTTCCTGCCGGAAGACTGACTACGCCCACACAGACAAACATTACAGGGATGAAACGACACAACAAGTGCAGTGTAAGTGTATGAAATGACCGGGAATTGGATATGGACAGGGGAGAGTGCTGCAATGGGAAAATGTCCATGTGCTATCAGGATCGCGTGTGCACCCGCTACTCCGATAGCGGCGGCGGCAGGGAGGAACGGTACGGAGGATGAATGAGGTAAGTAGGCGAGTATGTATGTGTGTGTGTGTGTGTGTGTGTGTGTGTGTGTATGTGTGTGTGTGTGTATGTGTGTCAGTGCTGCTTCCCCAGCGGTGGCAGCTAATGCGACTTTATCACATCACCTTCCCCTTCTCCAAGCCGCGTACTGGCCGGAAACCTGGACAGGTAGTCGGCTACGACATTGAGTCTGCCAGGTCGATGCCGTATCTTGAAGTGGTACGGCTGCAGGGCGAGGTACCACCGTGTGACTCTGGCATTGTGGTCCTTCATGGACTGGATCCAGGTTAGAGCCCGGTGGTCAGTTTCTAGATCGAACTCTCGACCAAGGAGGTAATAGCGCAAGCTGTCCAGGGACCACTTGATGAGACCTTCCTTCTCGACCGTCGAATATCTTGTCTCCCTGGGGAGTAGCTTGCGGCTGAGGTAGACAATTGGCCTCTCTTCACCTGCACTTCCCTGGGCAAGGACCGCTCCAATCCCTGTTGCGGACGCATCTACTTGCACCAGGAATCTCTGAGAGAAGTCTGGACTCTGCAGGACTGGGCTGGAGCACATCTTTTCTTTTAGGGTCTTAAAAGCTGTCTCACAGTCATCGGTCCAGGGAATAGGGTTTTTCACCGTCTTGGACAGCAGGTTGGTCAGAGGAGCCGCGATGGAGGCGAAATTTGGCACAAACCTCCTGTACCAGCCCACCAGTCCTAGGAACGACCTCACTTCCTTCTTGGTCTTTGGTTGTGGGCTCCTTCGAATTGCCTCCAATTTGTCCACCTGTGGTCTCAGCTGTCCGTTGCCCAGGTGATACCCCAGGTAGTTCGCCTCTTGCCTTGCCCACTCACACTTTGAAATGTTTAATGTCAATCCTGCTTCCTCTATCCTCTTTAGAGTTTGCTGAAGATGTTGTAGATGCTCTGCCCAAGAGTTGCTGTGGATTACCACGTCATCCAGGTACGCTGCAGACCAGTCTTCACAGCCTTGGAGTACTCGGTCCATCAGCCTCTGGAATGTGGCTGGTGCCCCGTGAAGGCCAAAAGGAAGGACCGTGAATTGGAACAATCCTAGAGGTGTTCGGAACGCGGTATAGGGTCTGGACTCAGGGTTGAGGGGTACCTGCCAGTACCCCTTACACAGGTCTAACGTGGTGATGTACTGGGCTCTTCCAATCTTCTCCAGCAGATCATCCACTCTTGGCATGGGGTATGCATCAAACTTAGATTGGGCGTTGAGCTTGCGAAAGTCGATGCAGACACGCAGGGAACCGTCTTTCTTGGGTACGATCACCATTGGGCTGCTCCACTCGCTCATTGAAGGTTCGATCACTCCTAGCTCCTTCATCATCTTGATCTCCTCCTTCAAGGGTTCCACCAGCCTTTCTGGCACCCGGTAAGGACGTTGACGTGATGGTGATGGATTGGAAAGGTGGATGGTGTGTTGGGACAGCTCAGTCCGTCCAGGCCTCTGACAGAACAAAGCAGGAAACTGGTTCAGGAGGTGCTGCAGTTCTTTCCTTTTGGAGTCTTCTAGGTGAGTTAGACTCACCACAGACGGCTGTCGCTTTGCATCCTCCGATTCCTCTTCCTCTTCCACCTCCACCTTCCTTACCAGCAGTGATGTTTCTGGTCCCTTACCGGGTGACACCTTCCATTCCTTTAGCAGGTTCACGTGGTAGGTCTGCCTGGCCTTGCCCTTGTCCGGGTGATGAACTTCATAAGTGACTGGCCCCATCTTGCGGACCACGGTGTACGGCCCTTGCCATTTAGCCAGTAGCTTGCTCGTTGAAGTTGGCAACAGGAGTAATACCTTCTGCCCAGGTTGAAACTGTCGTAGCCTTGCGTGTTCGTCATACCATCTTTTCTGCGCTTGTTGTTTCTCTTGTAGGTTCTCTTTAGCTTGTTCTCTGTACTGCTCCAGTCGATCTCGCATCTCTAGCACGTACTGCACGACGCCTTTCTCCTCCTTCTTGGATGCAGGTTCCTCCTCCCAGCCTTTCTTCAGCAGGTCCAGGGGTCCTTGTACCTGCCATCCATAGAGGAGCTCGAACGGTGAGAATCCCGTTGACGCTTGGGGTACCTCTCGGTAAGCGAAGAGAACAAATGGTAGCCACTTGTCCCAGTCTCGTCCTGTGTCTGCAACGAACTTCCGCAACATATTCTTGAGAGTTTGGTTGAATCTCTCCACCAGACCGTCCGTCTGCGGGTGGTAGGGAGTTGTTCGGAGGGCGGTAATGCCCAACTGTTTATTCAGCTGCCCCATCAGCCGTGACGTGAAGTTCGTTCCCTGGTCCGTGAGTATCTCCTCAGGTATGCCGACTCTGGAGAAGAGCTGAACCAGGGCATGAATGATCTTAGGAGTGGTGATGGAACGGAGTGGGAAGGCCTCAGGATACCTTGTGGCGTAGTCGCTGACTACCAGGATGTAGCGATGTCCAGCACTGCTCTTTTCCAACGGCCCCACAATGTCCATGGCGATCCGCCTAAAAGGTGCAGAAATGACAGGGAGAGGCTGCAGGGGTGCTCTGCCCCGCTGGGACACAGCACTTGTCTTTTGGCAGATGGCACATGTGTTACAGTGTGTTTGTACATCAGTGTATAGTGTGGGCCAGTAAAATCGTGAGCTAATGCGTGCATATGTTTTCTGCTGGCCCAGGTGGCCAGCCCATGGAACAGTGTGTGCAAGGTGCAGAACAAGAGGACGACAACAAGATGGTACAATTAGACGCATCACATCATTGGTTCGCACATACAACACATCATTCATCACTACATATTCTTCATTGCACAGATTTGATGGTTTGTCACACTCAGCTTTGACAAATAAAGGTTTCAGAGTTTCGTCTCCCCTTTGAAGTTGTGCTATGTTCCCTGGGACCTTCCAGCCATTGACTTCAAGACCCTCCACTGAGGCCTCAGAGGCTGGGGTACCCAGGTACTTCTCAAGCCGCCGTTGGCGTCGTGACTTTTTAGGGCCTTTAATCCCGCCCTGCAGCAGACTACCATCCAAGTCTGGCAGCGGCTGCAGACCTGCCCTGGCTTGAGCTCTAGTAAGAGCAGGACATGACATTGCAGTGGCAACAGAATGTTCAGAGTCCTTGATGGTGGGTTGCAAGAGTTCATGTAATACTGGCAAGTCTCTTCCTAGAATCATATCAGCTGGTAAATTGTCAACTACGGCAACATTCAGTAAGTACATTTGTTCCTGTACCTCCACCATTACCTCAGCTCGGGGATACTGCTTTACGTCCCCATGCACGCATTGAACAGAGGTAGTATTTACATAATTGACATTATTTGCAAAGCATGATTTCAACATTGACAGAGAACTTCCAGTGTCCAAGAGTGCTTTCAGTTCATGTCCATTAACAGTCACATCATATAGATTCTGACTCTCCCCTACAGAGTCAAAATCACAGTCCCCTTCTCTAGGCACATAACAAAACCCCGTAAGTTTTGCTTTGCGAGCGGGACACACAGCTGCTTTGTGGCCTGGCTGCTGGCAGTAAAAGCAAAGCAAGTCTTTGGCCATTGACTTTGGACCTTGTGCATTGTCAGATAGTTCAACACGACCCCTTTCAGACCCAGAGTTATGAGAAATGCCACGTACAGTACCTTTGAGTGGTTGAGTACGAGGACTGCCATGATGAGCATTCAGGTACTGCTGTGCCAACTTCCCTGCCGCCAGTCCTGACCTCGGCTCGTGCTCTCTCACCCAGGTGCGTGCGTCGTAGGGTAACACCCGAAGAAGCTGTTCCAGGATGATGGCCTCGCCGATCTCCTCTTTAGAGTGCTCCTCCGGTCGCACCCAACGCTTGTACAGATTCTTTAGCCGGTGGTAAGTCTCTGTTGGCGACTCTCCAGCTGGGACTGTAGTCGATCGGAAGCGCTGACGGTAGGTCTCTGGAGAGATGTTGAATTTCTCCAGCAGTGCTTCCTTCAGGTCAGCGTAGACCTCAGCCTGCTCCTCGTCCATTGCCAGGTACGCCTCCAATGCCTGCCCTGTCAGCAACGGAACCAGACGATAGCTCCACTCCTCCTCAGGCCACCTCCAGGTCCTGGCCAGACGCTCGAACCGCCGAAGATAATTCTCGATGTCTTCCCCCTGCTGGAAGCTCGGCATCTTCGGATCAGCCCACTGCATTGGCTCTCTTGGCGCTGTGACATTCGGGGAGTCTTGGAGGTAGGCGGGTCTGTGTCTTGTGGATAACTTTGGTGCTGGCGTCGGTAGCTCCATTCGAACACTCTCCGCGTCGAGCGAGGTCTCAGCAGGACGAATTGACTCCAAGATGGACTCATGAAGACCTCGGAGCTCCCGCAGATATCGATCCTCTCTCTGCTCTTGAGTTTCGAGAAATCTGCGCATCAGGGAAATCATTCCCTCGCCAGCTGTAGCGTCAGGATTGACGGGCTTGGTCAGTGGTTGACTGGACTTTGGGGAGACTTTGGGAAAACTCGTGGCTCCCTCCTCCTCCTCCTCCGTAGTCTCAACCGAATTCCAGGCTGCCTCGTCCTCTGACGTCACCTTCACTTGGGATCGTAAACCCGGCCTGGGTTTTCTACCTTTCGGCGCTGTCTTGCGAGTAGCCATCCCACCGCTGCCACCAAATGTGATGAAGACGAGCCCACCAGCTCGCCTTCGGGGAAAAATGTGAGTCCGTGAAGGGATGTAAAAACGATGGCTCACTCGCAAAAGCACTTTTGTGCAAGGTGGAATTTATTTACAGTGCCAGAAAGATTGTCCACAGTGAAGAATATCTACAAGTGCACCTAAAAATGACAAAAATCCAAAGTACCAAATAAACAACAAAAGGGAAAAAATAAACCAGAAAATAATCCAACAATGATATAATCAGGTAGCAAACAGGTATCCACAATATACGAAGGGGTTTTTGCTTGAGGCACCGCAGTAGCACTCTTGCATCGACTTGGTAAACAAGTAACGTCTTTCTGTTTGGCCTCGGCTTATATAGGCCAAACCCCGCCCCTTTTTTGGGCTATACCATTCACCGGTAAAAATAACATTTAACACACACACAAATACCACATCTATTGGTCATCTGTAATACTTAATCAACAATAATCACTTCCGATCTATATATATATATATATATATATATATATATATATACAAATAAACAATCCATTAACACATAATACATTTAACACATAATTTCCACACTTAAATGCACACAGAAACACCTATTCATACTAAACAATGGTTTCGCCAGCTTCCGGTTGCGCTGTGTGGCGCGACTAAGCCCGTGATGTTATAATCGACTGCCGCTTGTTCGTTCGGTTTGGCCGGCGCGGTGTTTCCTGCCGGAAGACTGACTACGCCCACACAGACAAACATTACAGGGATGAAACGACACAACAAGTGCAGTGTAAGTGTATGAAATGACCGGGAATTGGATATGGACAGGGGAGAGTGCTGCAATGGGAAAATGTCCATGTGCTATCAGGATCGCGTGTGCACCTGCTACTCCGATAGCGGCGGCGGCAGGGAGGAACGGTACGGAGGATGAATGAGGTAAGTAGGCGAGTATGTATGTGTGTGTGTGTGTGTGTGTGTGTGTGTGTGTGTGTGTATGTGTGTCAGTGCTGCTTCCCCAGCGGTGGCAGCTAATGCGACTTTATCACAATATATATATATATATATATATATATATATATATATATATATATATATATATATATTATATTATATTATATTATATATATATATACAGTCAGGTCCATAAATATTGGGACATCGACACAATTCTAACATTTTTGGCTCTATACACCACCACAATGGATTTCAAATGAAACAAACAAGATGTGCTTTAACTGCAGACTGTCAGCTTTAATTTGAGGGTATTTACATCCAAATCAGGTGAACGGTGTAGGAATTACAACGGTTTGCATATGTGCCTCCCACTTGTTAAGGGACCAAAAGTAATGGGACAGAATAATAATCATAAATCAAACTTTCACTTTTTAATACTTGGTTGCAAATCCTTTGCAGTCAATTACAGCCTGAAGTCTGGAATGCATAGACATCACCAGATGCTGGGTTTCATCCCTGGTGATGCTCTGCCAGGCCTCTACTGCAACCGTCTTCAGTTCCTGCTTGTTCTTGGGGCATTTTCCCTTCAGTTTTGTCTTCAGCAAGTGAAATGCATGCTCAATCGGATTCAGGTCAGGTGATTGACTTGGCCATTGCATAACATTCCACTTCTTTCCCTTCAAAAACTCTTTGGTTGCTTTTGCAGTATGCTTTGGGTCATTGTCCATCTGCACTGTGAAGCGCCGTCCAATGAGTTCTGAAGCATTTGGCTGAATATGAGCAGATAATATTGCCCGAAACACTTCAGAATTCATCCTGCTGCTTTTGTCAGCAGTCACATCATCAATAAATACAAGAGAACCAGTTCCACTGGTAGCCATACATGCCCACCACCACCATGCTTCACTGATGAGGTGGTATGCTTAGGATCATGAGCAGTTCCTTTCCTTCTCCATACTCTTCTCTTCCCATCACTCTGGTACAAGTTGATCTTGGTCTCATCTGTCCATAGGATGTTGTTCCAGAACTGTGAAGTCGTTTGGCAAACTCTAATCTAGCCTTCCTGTTTTTGAGGCTCACCAATGGTTTACATCTTGTGGTGAACCCTCTGTATTCACTCTGGTGAAGTCTTCTCTTGATTGTTGACTTTGACACACATACACTTGCCTCCTGGAGAGTGTTCTTGATCTGGCCAACTGTTGTGAAGGGTGTTTTCTTCACCAGGGAAAGAATTCTTCGGTCATCCACCACAGTTGTTTTCCGTGGTCTTCCGGGTCTTTTGGTGTTGCTGAGCTCAACGGTGCGTTCCTTCTTTTTAAGAATGTTCCAAACAGTTGTTTTGGCCACGCCTAATGTTTTTGCTATCTCTCTGATGGGTTTGTTTTGTTTTTTCAGCCTAATGATGGCTTGCTTCACTGATAGTGACAGCTCTTGGATCTCATCTTGACAGTTGACAGCAACAGATTCCAAATGCAAATAGCACACTTGAAATGAACTCTGGACCTTTTATCTGCTCATTGTAATTGGGAAAATGAGGGAATAACACACACCTGGCCATGGAACAGCTGAGAAGCCAATTGTCCCATTACTTTTGGTCCCTTAACAAGTGGGAGGCACATATGCAAACTGTTGTAATTCCTACACCGTTCACCTGATTTGGATGTAAATACCCTCAAATTAAAGCTGACAGTCTGCAGTAAAAGCACATCTTGTTCGTTTCATTTGAAATCCATTGTGGTGGTGTATAGAGCCAAAAATGTTAGAATTGTGTCGATGTCCCAATATTTATGGACCTGACTGTATATATATATCCATCATGACTGACATGTCACCATATTCTTATTTGTTGAGATAGTGAATTGGTGGGTTTTTGTTAAATGTGAGCTAAAATCATTACAATTAAAAGAACCAAAGAATTAAACTACTTCAGTCTGTGTGCATTGAATTTATTTAATACACGAGTTTCACAATTTGAGATGAATTACTGAAATGAATGAACTTTTCCACGACATTCTAATTTATTGAGATGCACCTATATATATAATAAACTTGAAGTATTATTTGTTATTTGTTTACATCATGTTGTGCCTTGCATTATGAAAACAATGTTTGCTTGTGATACCATGATCAAAACTTTGTAATGTAGACAGTTTTATTAAATATTATTATTCAATAAATTATATTTTATATAAAATAATAGTAGCCTTTAATAATTTGGTATTGAAAAACGGTCTGTGTTTTAGTGTTATGGAGTTCTTAATTTGGTGCTGATTTATACATTGTTGAAATTATTGTGGTACATCCAGTTAGAATGTAGTACAAGGCAGATGTTTCTTCTTTAACATTTATTCTCCACTCAAGTAAATAACATCATGGTGGAATTTTGCATAAATCCTGAAACATCTACATTCATGTAAAGCAAGTAATCCACGTAACATCAGAAATAAGCATGTAAACAGCTGTTGTAAATTATAATCACAATAATTTAAATGAGAGGAATAATAATCACTCGATCACAATCGCAGTAAAGAAGTATGCAGTATGCTGTTGATAGATTCAGTCCATCACTAACTTCACCCAGCAACAATATGCAAATGTATTAAACAATGAAATAACATTTACACTTACTTCTAGCAGTGGAAATAAACTGTAGATAACAATCTTTTAGCTTCGCACTAAACTTCCTGATGCAAGGTATGTCTTTTTTCTTTTCTTTTTTTTTTTTCTTTTTTTTTTTTTTTTAGTGGTACTCACAGGTGGCGCTAAAGCTGCACTGATTCATAGTTTGAGCTGTCAGTTAGAAAACCCACCCATTACATTCACTGTTCGTTGTTATTGTAGTCCTTGATCATTTTGGTTATATTGTTACACCATTAGATGGCAACAAGAGAATATTTTCATGAGTCAGTAGCAAAGACTTTTATTTTGAAAAGACCCAAAACAAGATTGTAAACAAGGACATTATTTTTACTTTCAACAACACATTATAAGACACAGCCAACAAATGCATTGACCAGTTGTCATAGGAAATGAAAGGATTCTACATTTGAAAGGACACTATGACAAAAATATTCAGTTCCTCAGCAGATATTCAAACTAGTTTTATTTTGAATATGAGATTAAGCTGAAGAATGAATGGTATGTTAGGCTCCACTTACCTGGGACTGTGTGTGAGGTGGAATGGAAGCCTATTGAGGACCATTAAGTTCATTTTAAAGAATATGGCACCAGTTCAAACCTGATAAGAAAAGAATGCCCATCAAAACTAAGTGGGCAAGGAGGGTATTATATAAACATGTATAAACACCTGAAAAAGTCTATTTAATTCCAGTTTGTAATACAACAAAATGGGTAAAAACACCTGAACATTTTTGGAAGGCACTGTAACATCTTTGCACAATCAGAATTCTAATGGGAATGCTTCTGTCTGACTGCATCTTGAAGCATGTGCTTAATCAGTCCAATGGCTTAGCAGGACATCATCATGTAGTGTGTGACATACAAACCAGGAAGCTATATAGCATAACCAGACTTAGCTTCTGTGCCTTCAGCAAGCACTCTGTGTGAAAAGGTTGTTTCTCCTTTGTGTTGTGTGTCTTGTGGCATTGTGGCAGAATCATTAGCATGAGCAGGTTGGTAAGCAAGCAGTATTTTAAACCATGTGTTTCTCCTTGCTCTCATTACATCGCAAGCAGGATACACTTAGGCCTGTTCCTATTACTACTTTTTGTTGGTCAATATATTGCCCCAGAAATAAATGTGATAAACAATATTATTGTCATTTTGAGACCACTGACTGCCACTGACTATATATAATAATAATGTTTAATGGGAAATCCACTTAAATGCTAAAAGGATACTACAACAAAAAAAATTTGTTCATCTTCTGACAGCTGATGACCAACATCTGTAACTGCCCATTGGTTTTCAAGCTGTAGTACTTCTTCCATGCTCCAGGGTGCTTTCTATCATACTGCTTCTCTGGGGTAAAAGTCAGGAGAAAGCAGAGAAATAATATGTTTGGCTTTCTTTTGTGCCAACTTCATGGCTGTTTATCAAACGGAAGGCTGCATCCTCCGGAGGTCGCATTTGTAGGCAACATACGTCATCAAGCCTGGCTTATTTCAGTTAACTGAGCATTACATTCGCGAGTCAAAAGCATATTACAACAATTTACACTTAACTAAGAATAATGGTCAAATTTATAACTGTTAATATTCTAAAACAAGATCTTCTTTATGATGTATGCAGCCTACAAATGCGACCTCCGGAGGATGCAGCCTTCCGTTTGAGAAATGGCCGATGTGTAGAGTCTGGGTTGGGAAACTATTGTTTTAAGCTCAACCAAAAGGATTCCTCCTTCTCCTCCACAATATTGATCATTCTAATACCTTCTTTTCTCAGACATCCTCCACTGCTTATGCTACACTGCTCATGATTTGGATTTCAGTGTCTCATGCCAACATCATCGTTGGATAAAATGAATCAACCGATAGATGATTGCTTGAGTGCTACAGGGAGAAATTTGTTGCAGCTTACCCTTATATAGAGCCTGAGAATCTTCAAGCAAAGCAAATTTTGGAGTTCATGCTGGAAATAAATCTTCTGTATTGTTTGCTCATCTCTTATTGAACAAATCATCTTCATATTCGCTAATGGTCAATGAACTCCAAGGATAAAGCAATACTTAATGGACAATGAACAGATAAGCTAATTTCTTTAGTGATTCTTTAGTAATAATTTACTCATTCAGATAGCAAAGGAAAACATACATGCAACTAACTCCATGTGCTTACCTGTTGTTTGTGTCTTTGTTAGGTTTTTTTGTGGCAAGTCTTTTATAAACACTTTTGAAACTATTTCTGTGGTTAGCAGTGGAGTCCACTGCGTATCGATTCAGATAAACTGAAAAATTATAATAATATTATAATAAATTATAGTAATGCCACATTTTATTGTCAGTAACGGTAACGGAGTTCTAAGGGGGAAACAATAATTTTGTTTGATTACTCGTTACTGAAAAAAATAACGCCGTTAGTAACGCCGTTTATTTATAATGCCGTTATTCCCATCACTGTTGAGGAGAGACTCCCCACATGACTGTAAAGCGCTTTGGGTGTACAGCAATACACAATAAAGTGCTATATAAATTCATTCATTCATTCATTCATTCATTCATTCATTGTGCTTTTGTAAAATAAAGAAAACAAACAGGGTGCACTCTCTGTCTTCTCTGTCTCCGCTAACTGCTTTTAAAAACGCATCACTAAAATAAACTGAAACTCAGCGAATACTTGGCATACAGACATGAGAGATATATCTATAGAAAGCTTGACAAGCTTATCTACTTTTAAATGAAGTAAGTCATATCGAAAACAAATATTCTGTGGTAAAGTAATCTGTATGAAACCAACATGATGTTCAGTCTTTCCCATCAAAACTCATTATCTCTAATGTGATCCCGCCCATGCACAGCTCGTGCCCTTCATATGTAAATATACACGTGAGACACGCACACATGTAAACGCCCAACGTAAACAAAGCGTGAGGATAGTTGGTTCATCGCGGCTACTGTTTGTTTCTGGAAGAAGACTTAGGTGAGAGGAATAACCCAGAATTTACCTCAAAAGAAATACAAGATTTCATCCAGTGGAGAAGATCAGTGTGATGAGTAAGTAATGTTTCTTTTTTGCATTAGTTAACGTGTTATTGTGACATAAACTTGAACACATTTACTAGTTGAGTTTTTCCCAAACTACAATTCCTGACTTAAGTGACTGAAATTGAGTGAAACATTTTGAATATGATAGGCAATTCATTGTATCTAAATTTCTTACGACGCGATGATGTTTTCATGCTCTATATAAAACAATAGCCTATATAAAAGTAATATGAGTGTACACTGTAATATGATGAATGCTATGAGTATAAGAATGTTTAGACCATGTTTATTATCAATAGCCTACTCTGTTCAAAAATAGATTTTTATAACCTGCTAAACAATAATAATTAGTTTCTCAGATATATAATGTCCTTTTTTACGATAGTACAAAACATGCGTGAGTCTATGACTACAAAATCTATATTCAGTGCCCTCCAAAAGCATTGGAACAGTAAAGACAAAATTGCTCTGTTGGCTGTGGAGTCAAGACATTTGCAAATATGATTAATAAATATGAAAGATAAATATGAGACAAAACTACAGAATGTCACATTTTATTATTAGCCGTTTCAACACATACATGTTTTACCAAATAGAAAGAACAGCACTTTTAGAGTTCATCCCACTCATTGATGTGAGCATAAGTATTGGGACAGTTGAACATAAGGCAGATATAAAAGATTAAAAGCTATTATTTAGTTGCAGATCCCTTGCACACAATCACAGCAGTGAGTCTGTGACCCGTAGACATCACCAGACTGTTGGTCTCATCCTTTGAAATACTTTTCCCAGCCTTTAATGCAGCCAATTCCAATTGTTGCTTGTTTTGGGGAGTTTCTGCCTTTACTCTCCTCTTCAGCTGGTGAAATTCATGTTCAATTGGATTTAAATCTGGAGATTGACTTGGGCAATCTAAGGCTTTCCATTTGTTTGCCCTTATAAATTCCTTGACTGAACTGGCAAGGTGTTTTTGGGTCATTGTTCTGATGCAATATGAAGCACTTCCCAATGAATCTGGTCGTATTTTCTTGAATATTGGTAGGCAAGATGGTTTTGTACCCTTCCAAATTCATTTTGCTACTGGCATCATACATTAAGTCATCAGTAAAGTTGAGAGGGCCTGTTCCAGAGGCAGCCATGCATGCCCATGCCATGACACCACCTCCACCATGCTTTACAGATGAGGCTGTATGCTTGGGATCATTGCAGTTCCCTTTTTTTCTCCACATTTTAGCTTTCCCATCACTTAGATAAAGGTTCATCTTTGTCTCATCGGTCCCTAAACACAGTTCCAAACTCTTCTGGCTCACCTTTGTGCTTTTTTGCAAACTCTAATGTCGCCTTTCTATTTTTGGTGCTGGTCAGAGGTTTGCATCTTGCTGTGTAGCATCTGTAATTCTGTGTCAAAGTCTCCTGAGGACAGTAGATTGTCAGAGCATCGCCCCAGCTTTCTGGAAGTTGTTGGTGATTTTACAAACACATCTTTTAGGGTTCATTTTCACAGCTTTTATGGTTTGTCTGTCATCAACTACTGTTGTTTTCTCAGCCGATCAGGTCGTTGTTGGTTGCTGGTGTCGCTGGTGGTTTCCAAACTCTTGATTTCTCCATGCCCTTTGTTTTTGCTATAGCTATAATTGAGTTCCTCTTTTCTTTTAGCATCCAAATTGCTTGCTTTTCTCTCAAAGTCAGCTCCCTCATCTTCATCCTGGTTTGTGTGTGTCATCATCAAATGCAAGATTCAGAATGCAAAAGTAATGGATATAACTGATACGACACATTCCCTGCTTTTAATATCTGAAGAATTAATGCAACAGGACACAGCTGATCAGTTAGAAAGACCTGTGAGGCAACTGTTCCAATACTTATGCTCACATCAGATAGAGGGATGAACTCTAAAAGTGCTGAACTTCTTAGCTGGTAAAACATCTGTGTGTTGAATCACCTAATAATAAAATGTGACATTCTGTAGTTTTGTCTCATATTCATCTTTTAATCACATTTGTAAATGTCTTGACTCCACAGCCAACAGAGCAATTTTTTCTTTACTGTTCCAATACTTTTGGAGGGCACTGTATATACAGATTCTCCTGATATTAGCATGCTCACAAAGGTTTTTTTTTTTTTATTATTTTTATTTTATTTTTTTTTTTTTTTTGGTTGGTTGGTTGGTTGGTTGGCTGGTTGTTTTTTAGTGATCAGATACCTGCACCAAAGATGAATCCTGCTGACTTTCACTTGAGTCTCTTCAAACTGTTTTCCTCTGAGAGAGCTGTACCAACATCAGATATCCAACTACACTGATATTCTATGGTAAAACAAGCTCTTTGACTACTGATGTTTTTTTTTTTTTTTTTCTTGAATCCATGGAAAGAAGCAGCAAACTCTTTACTATCAGGTATGGTTTACTTGTTTCACTTGTTGAACAGAATCTGTTTTCAAGAATGACTCAAAGTCTGTTCACATCTCTGTGGTTAGATCAGTGTTCACAATAATGTGTATTTGACCTTCATTATGTATACTTTGATTATACTGTGTTGTAAATAATATACAAATAATTAAAAGAACCCATTTTTCCAATCTCCTCACATTCTCTCTTACCTGCCTGTAAGTAACAGTCGCACTGATGGGCCATTAGGGGACAGCCCTTTGTCTCTCAGGTGTGAATCACAAAATTTTCATGGCCATTGTCACTCCCTCACATAAAGCTTGTCTATCACAAAACATGTCTTACAAAATTTAAATCAACATACTGTTTTCTGTGAATGAGTAAGCAAGATGATTTTCACATCATTTTGTCATAAATATTCTAGCCTACAAGACTGATTACTCAAAAGTCTTATTCAGAACTATTCAGTATATGTTTTATGGCGTTATTTCAGCTACATTTCTTCCCCCAAAAACTTACTAACCATGCATAATCTTTTTTTTTTTTTTTTCTAAAAATTTCAAACATGTACATCAATCTTGCTCACATATTATTGTAGCACAGTTTGTGCAGAATACAAAAAAAAAAAAAAACTTGATCAATAGTATGTTATAAGTAGCTGAAATAAGCACAAATGTCAGGGCATGTCAAAACATCTCAAGGGCCCCAAAATCACCTCAGACCCCAGAGGGTTAAGCAAAACCATGATAAGGTAGAAGCAAAGTTGCTGGAAAAAGTAAGGAGTCAAGGAAAGCATCCAATATTTTGCTTTTCATTACCAAGCATTGTGTCTGAGATGGAGGAAAGAGATGAATGAGAAGCATATAGTTCAAGCTATCCTGAGGAACTGCTAACCCTGACTCGCTAGCCTGTTAAGAGGGACTATCAAGGATTTTGAGTAGCTGGTTCGAATAGGATCTCAAAAATAAAGTGAGATTTTGATGAGTCTAAGAGGTACTGATGTCAGGCTACTGGTGAGGAGCAGAGGAAGAAAATAGCTGTCTCTGAACATCAGCAAAACCCACCATATGCAAGTAATCAAGTGGTGCAAGCCTGTCAGCATCCAGTACAATAACAAAATTACAAGACCAACACCATTCCAATAGTCCTACAAAGCAGGTATGTCATCTCCATAATTGATACAGGAAGTACCTTCTTGTTGATACAAGAGTCCTTGTGGAAACAGTTATGCCGGCAAGAACTATAACAATCAAACTAAGAGCAATATTTGCTGTTACCAAATGGACAAAATCAAACTGCAGTTGGGAAGGTGAATTGGAAATGTGAAGTGCAAGAACAAGCAGTGCCTTTGACAATTTACATTATGTGGGATATTGACCTGACCGTGCAAGTTATCCTAGGCACTGTTTTTACACTTAAAAGCAGGATGATACTAGACTTTAGCAGAGCACATTACAGCTTGCCCACTGAAGAAGGAAATGAGGAAGCAAACTCTTTTCCTTCACCAAAATGTGTACCCTTCACTGCACTTTTACCTTGCAATAACTTCTCTGGGTTGCAATAATGAATCCAGAGAACAAATACAACAACTCGCCCAAGCAGTAGACACTGAAACACATGTTAGAAAACAATAGGAGGAATTTTTGTTAAGGTGGCCATCAGTGTCTACCCAGGAGATTGGATGGGCTAATGTTATGAAGTACCATATCATAACTACAGAAGGTACCAGTGTGGTGGCATGCATACAAGTTTTCCATGGAAAAAGCAATAATTTCTTGAGCCAGAAGTGAAGGAGCTTCTAAAAAAGGGAGTTATTTAACTATCTACCTCTCTAGATAGATGCGCTTCTCCTGTAGTTGTAGTCCTGGAAGAGGATGGAGGGTCCAGATTCTGCGTTGATTACAGAGGTCTAAACTCACCTAGATGCCTATCAAATGCTCCAAATTCAAGACATCCTGGAGTCGTTGCATGAAGCTATAATCTTAAGCACTCTCGACTATAAAGATAGTTACTGGCAGCTAGAAATGGAACCATACAGTTTCCAGAAGACAGTGTTTGTATCGTCAACAGGGTTATATGAATTCCTGTGTCTTCCTTTTGGACTGAAAAACACTGCCGCATCATTTCAGAGGCTAATGGAACATGTGCTACCAGAAGTTGTAAAAAAAAAAAAAATGCATTCACGTGTACATTCATGATATTGTTGTGTATTCCAAATCCATCTCTGAACATCTACAACATCTTTATCAAGTTCTCACATGTCTGCATAAAGCTGGTCTCACTCTTAACCTAAAGAAATGCAACCTCATTGAGATATCAATAAGGTTCCTCAGTCACATAGTTTCGGAAAAGGAGTAACCACAGACGACCCAACCAAGGTCGCTGCAGTAAAGTCTTGTGCAAACATTTTTGGGCCTAGCAGGCTGGTATCACTGGTTCAATCCCCAGTTTTCAGAGAAAGCTGCTCCTTAGCACTTTCTAAAATAAAAGAGCATCATTTGGTCTTGGACTGACCAGTGCTAACAGGCATTTGACATTCTCAAACAAGATCTTGTACAAGCACCCGTACTGGTATCGCCTGATTTCACTAAACATTTTTGTGTACAGACGGTTGCCAACAACATTGGCCTAGGAGCAGTGCTCACCCAAAAGTCTGAGGGACAGGAGCATGCTTTTGGCATCTCGCTTACTCAGAGGAGCAGAGAAAGCTTACTCAGTTTTAGAAAAAAGAATGCATAGCTGTAGTATGGGCAGTGGAAAAGAGGAGACCATACTTAGAAAGAAGGCCTTTCGAAGTAGTTACAGATCATGTTGCTTTAACATGGGCATATCAACTATCATCATGCCTCATCCGCCGGACAATTTGTTTGCAAGGCTTTCATTTTACAGTAAGATACAGAAAAGGTCAGTGCAATGTGGTCCCAGATGTACTGTTCCAGAAATCAAGTTCTCAATAACCCATCTGACTTACTTTTCCTCACGACTGCTGCTAAGACTACTGCCCAATAATAACAACCTGCATTCCGGAAATGTTGGGAGATTTTTTAAATTTGAATAAAATGAAAACTAAAAGACTTTCAAATCACATGAGACAATATTTTATTCACAATAGAACATAGAGAACATAACACATGTTTAAACTGAGAAATTTACAACAAAGGGCTGAAAAAAAACAAGACATTTTGAAAAGATTCAGCTGGGAGAACACCTAGCAACTAATTAAGTTAATTGACGTCAGGTCTGTAACATGATTAGCTATAAAAGGGATGTTTTAGAGAGGCAGAGTCTCTCAGAAGTAAAGATGGGCAGAGGCTCTTCAATCTGTGAAAGAGTGTGTAAAAAGATTGTGGAATACTTTAAAAACAATGTTCCTCAACGTCAAATTGCAAAGGCTTTGCAAATCTCATCATCTACAGTGCATAACATCATCAAAAGATTCAGAGAAACTGGAGAAATATCTGTGCGTAAGGGACATGAACGGCCTTAGAGAGGCCTTATATGGCCAATTTCCGACTAGGAAACTCGTATTTACAATAATTCCAATAACTTGTGAATGCAGCATTAATATATTACATTCATAAACTAAATGTAAAGCATAAAATAGGGTTTTGACTGATGAGACATGTTGCAATGAAATATAAGATTATGAAAATACAGTTTGTGGTCTGTTTTTTTTTATTGAGGTCATGAAAGAGCTGTCACAGCAGAGCTTGTCTTGTGTGTCAAGTCCTGCGATGTCACGCATTCAGCTGATGCTGCTGTATGTGACAACATGCACACATTGGAGACAATGCACATTTCATTTAAGTTTGTTTATGCTGCAGATAACTATTTATATCAGAATTGTGAGGCTGATGATGTACAAATAGCTGCTGAGACACCCGTGACCCTACTGTTCCTACTTCATCCCTTTACAACAAGTTATAAGATGATATGAATCTATGAGTTTTATTTGGATTTCTAACTCTTACAAAACCCATTCATTTTGACAGTTTCAACAGATTTTTGAAGTCATGCATTAATACTACATTTACTTTAGAAAATTATCCATGACTTTGTAAATGTTCAATGTGTAAAGCCTTGTTATGCATTGTTAAATGTTCCTGTTATTGTTCTGGTTTCATGGCAGAAATAAAACATTCAAAACAAGTCGGATGTTACAGTTGCTGTATAAGTTTTATTATTTTGAAGTTTTCTGAATGCTTTGGGAATAAAATGTACATGAAATGACCTGACCATGAAAAATTGTAACATGCCTGGAACATGACATGTATGAATTGACAATTATGAAGGAGTACAAATGCAGTAGAGGTAAATAATATATGTCTCTCACATATTTCTAAGATTTCAGTTTGAAGCTGTGCTAGAAGTTCAGTCAAAGGCCATTAAACTAGGGGGATCACTGTTACACAGAAGGCTTGTATAGCGTCCCATTTAGAGACTTAGCTTTCTTTAAAAGTAAATTTCATGGCCAAATGATAAATACATGTATCAGTGTAATGCAATTATGTGAAAAGTTAAAGATTATGTATATATATCTGTCAGGACATGCCAGATTTTGGTCTGATATTCAAAGCAGCTAATACCTTGTCACGTTTACTCCTCTTCTTTTACAAGAGATTAAGACAGGGAACAATGAATACACATAACAACAAATACATGAATACATAAAGAAATATAAAGTACATAAAAGACAAAGATAAATGTGAATGAAGACATCTGTAACTGTCATCCAGATGTCGTGCCAAAGTGTTTAAATCCTAAAAATATGCAAAGAAAATTAATATGTATTAATAGAACACTGCATCCTGTTGCACAAATGGTGAGTACAAACATCCCGTTATTCGTGGGGTCTAGTCATCATAAAGAGAGCAGGGCCAGCACGAAGTGGGAGCTAGGTCTATCTATTGCAGCCGCTGGCACGTTAGGAAGTGTGTCTATGTGACCGCTTTAACTTCTTAACTTAAGTAAACATTAAAAAAACTATACGCCTTTACTAGGCTAACTGAAATGAGACAATCAACTGCACATACCCCTGTTCAAGCGTGACTTGAACTGTGGTCTCGCGCTGATGACGCAACATCCAGGTAGGCACACCCAGGGCGGGTTATGATTGGTCGATTGAGAGGCTCAAGTCTGATTGGCTAAACAGTACGAGTGACCCGCGTGGGAGAAGATCACTGCCAGGAAAGTCTCAAAAATACACACACAAATCCAAAGCGATTCACATTCACAGTCCAGGATGAACTCGTAAATTTTAAACATTCAAAAATTTTTGCACAGTTGTACATCTGTGAATTGTGTTTTGCGTTTGTGAAACGTAATTTATGAATTTATATTTTTATTTTGTGCACGTAAATTGGATTTTGTGAATATAGATTTTTTTTTTTTCGTGCACGTGAATTAGGTTTCATGCATGTGAATTTGGCTACGCATGTGTGCATCGTGTCTTTTGCGTAAATTATTAATGAGACTGAAATGGCTCCATATGATACCTCTTCATTTACTACCACGAATTGATGGCGGTCAGATAAGTACGATTTGAACCATGCCAGTGCACCTCCTCTAATGCCAACATAATTTTCTAGTCTATTTAAAAGAATGTTGTGGTCGACAGTGTCAAATGCGGCGCTAAGATCCAGTAGCACTAATAGAGAGATACAACCACGATCAGATGATAAGAGCAGATCGTTTGTAACTCTAATGAGAGCAGTCTCAGTACTATGATATGGTCTAAAACCTGACTGGAAATCCTCACATATAGAATTTTTCTCTAAGAAGGAACATAGTTGTGAGGATTCTACCTTTTCTAATATCTTTGACATAAAAGGGAGATTCGAGATCGGTCTGTAATTAATTAATTATTTGGGGTCAAGTTGTGTGTTTTTTTTTTTGTTTTTTTTTTAATGAGAGGCTTAATAACAGCCAGTTTGAAGGTTTTTGGGACATATCCTAATGACAATGATGAGTAAAGAATATTCAGAAGAGAATCTATTACTTCTGGAAGCACCTTTTTTAGGAGCTTAGATGGAACAGGGTCTAACATACAGGTTGTTGGTTTAGATGATTTAAGAAGTTTATACAATTCTTCATTTTCAATAGAAGAGAATGAGTGGAATTGTTCCTCAGGGGATCTATAGCATACTATCTGATGTGATACTGAGGCTGATAGCTGCATGGTTACAATTTTATCTCTAATAGTTTCGATCTTGGAAGTACAGTAGTTCATAAAGTCATTACTACTGTGCTGCTGGGTAATGTCTGCACCTGCTGATGTTATATTTTTTGTTAATTTAGCCACTGTATTGAATAAGTACTTGGGGTTGTGTTTGTTTTCTTCTAAAAGAGACGTAAAGTAAGCAGATCTACCAGTTTTTAAGGCTTTCCTGTAGGAGAGAGTATTTTCCCGCCAAGCAATACGAAATACCTCTAATTTTGTTTTTCTCCAGCTGCGCTCCATTTTCCGGGCTGCTCTCTTTAGGGCCCGAGTGTACTCATTATACAATGGTGTTGGACTCTTTTCTTTAATCTTCCTTAAGCATAAAGGAGCAACCGTATCCAAAGTGCTAGAAAAGAGAGAGTCCATAGTTTCTGTTACATTATCAAGTTGTTCTGAGCTATTGGATATGCTGAGGAACTGAGATAAGTCAGGAAGATTATTTATAAAGCAGTCTTTTGTGGTCGAGGTGATGGTTCTACCATATTTGTAACAATGAGTTGGCTTTACAGCTTTAGCTATAAGGAATATACACGCAACTAGATAATGATCTGAGATATCATCACTCTTCTGCAAAATTTCAACGCCACTGACATCAATTCCATGCAACAGTATTAAATCTAGAGTATGATTTCGACAATGACTAGGTCTTGACACGTGTTGTTTAACACCAAAAGAGTTTAGAATGTCTATAAATGCTGTTCCCAACCAATCTTTTTCATTATCAACATGGATATTAAAATCACCAACAATTAGGACTTTATCTGCAGCCAGCACTAACTCAGATAGAAAATCAGCAAAATCTTTAATAAAATCTGTATGATGCCCTGGTGGTCTGTATACAGTAGCCAGTACAAACACAAACAATTTATCATTAACACTTGTTTCTTTGGATAATGTTACATGACGTACCATTATCAAGCCCACTGCTCTGAGTGTGTGTTCACGGTGTGTGTGTGTGTGTGTGTTCACTGCTGTGTGTGTGCACTTAGGATGGGTTAAATGCAGAGCACAAATTCTGAGTATGGGTAACCATACTTGGCCACGTCACGTCACTTTCACTTTCACTTTCATTACTTCAAACGAATTATACTTGAAGCCCGACCTCTGAGAAATGCTGAAAATATTGCTATAAATTGTAGCAACACCTCCCCCTTTGCATTTTGGACACGGCTCATGTTTGTAACAGTAATCTTGGGGGCTAGATTCATTTAAAGTAATGTAATCATCTGGTTTTAGCCAGGTTTCTGTCAAACAAAGCACATCTAGATTATGGTCAGTGATCATATCATTTACAAAAGTGTTTTTGTAGAAAGGGATCTAATATTCAAAAAGCCAAACTTTATCATTTGTTTATCTGTATTTAATCTTTTTTTTATTTGTTGAACATCAATTAAATTGTTACTCGTTTTCTGTATTTTCTAGTTTGGGGAACAGACACAGTCCCTATAGTGTGATATCTAGGTGAAAGAGTCTCTATGTGCTGAGAATTAACTGATTTCTGTGACGTGAGGCGGCTAGTAGACGGTCGGTTTAACCAGTCTGTCTGCTTCCTGACCTAGGCCCCAGTTAGTCAAGTACGAACTCTAAGACTATGTGCCATATTTCTAGAGAGAAGAGCGTCACCACCCCAGGAGGGATGAAGACCATCTTTTTTCAACAGGTCAGGTCTGCCCCAAAAACTCTTCCAATTATCTATGAAACCTAAGTTATTCTGCGGGCACCACTTAGACATCCAGCCATTGAATGACGACAGTCTGCTATGAATCTCAATACCCCGGTAAGCGGGGAGGGGACCAGAGCATATTACAGTGTCTGACATCGTACTCGCAAGTTCACACACCTCTTTAACATTATTTTTAGTGATCTCCGACTGGCAAAGTCGAACATCATTAGCGCCGACGTGGATAACAATCTTACTAAATTCACGTCTAGCATTAGCCAGCACTTTTAAATTTGCCAAGAAGTCAGGCGCTCTGGCTTCCGGTAAACATTGGATTATGGTGGCTGGTGTCTCTATTTTCACATTCCATAAAATAGAATCGTCAATAACTAGAGCACTTTCATCAGGTTTCTCAGTGGGTGCGTCACTGAGTGGGGAGAACCTGTTTGATGTTTTGACTGGAATGGAAGAGCAGTGTTTTGTCCTGCGACTATGCCGCCTCACTGTCACCCAGTTGCCCTGCTGCAGAGGCGCTGAAACCGGAACCGAACAATGTACAGGAGTCCCTGAGCTAGTCACATCCAAAGCAGTATCTACAGCCCTCGCGTTCTTACTGTCCTCAACCAAAGTTTGGATGTGTGTCTCTAATTCTGAAATCTTCTCTGTCAGCCTAACTATTTCCCTGTATTTATCACATGTGAATCCCTCGCTGCTGACAGAGACAGATAAACTGTACATGTGGCAAGCGGTGCAGATGACGATGCAAGGAGAAGCCATTACTCACTGTGATTGTAGAGTAATTCCGACTCACCACAGTAGTTTGATGGACTCGTAAAAAAGGAGCGAGAGAGAAAAGTAACAGAGTGAGAGAGAGAAGAAGCGGTAGAAAACGTGAATGGAGATGCGATTAACAAGCTAATAGACTAACGGAATGGTAATGTGCTGCTACTCGCAGCGCCTTCGGGTTTAGAATATTAGATTAAAGGCAGATGATATCAAATTAGTCTTAAATAAGAAATATGGTGAGAATTAAATTATACTTTAGTGATTTAAACAGAGTAAGATAAACAAAACTGCACGGAGCTACAAACAGCAGCACGGCAGGCAGGAACAGGAAGCAATCTCAACAGGAAGCGATCTCCAACAGGAAGCCAATGGTGGTGTCAATCTAAACCACATACTGCAGCTATTACAACAGCATGGCTTTGTAGTTGAAGAGTCTGGGTGCTGAAATGGCCTGCCTGCAGTCCAGATCTTTCCCCTATAGAGAAAATTTGGCGCATCATTAAACGAAAAATGTTAAAGACAACCACGAACTCTTCAGCAGCTGGAAACATATATCAGGCAAGAATGGGACCAAATTCCAACACTAAGACTCCAGAAACGCATAACCTCAATGTTCAGATGTCTTCAAACTGTTTTGAAAAGAAGAGGAGATGCTACACCATGGTAAAAATGCCTCCGTCCCAACTATTTTGAGATCTGTAGCAGGCATCAAATTTGAAATGAGCTCATTTTGTGCATAAAATTAAAAAAATTCTCAGTTTGAACATTTGTTATGTTATCTATGTTCTATTGTGAATAAAATATTGGTTCATGTGATTTGAAAGTCTTTTAGTTTTCATTTTATTCAAATTTTAAAAAAGTCCCAACATTTCCTGAATTCGGGTTATATAACCTGCCAGTAGACCTCACCCAAATAGCGGCATCACAAAGCAAATGACAGTGAAATTCAAGATCTGATGGTCAAAACAGGAAAGCAAACAACATTGCATGTTACCAGGGTGCAATACATAATAGAAAACTGATTGCTGTTTCAAAGTGTTCCTGATGGGGGAAGGCCAGAAACTTCAGCTGGTATTTCCAGAACCCCAGCGGCAAGCGTTCTTACAATACAAACACACACACACACACACACACACACACACACACACACAAACACACAAACACACAAACAATCATCTTAGTGGTTAAAAATGTTCCTTAGAAAAGTTAAAAACGTTCCTTAGACTATTAGAGACTGTATATTTGCCCAGTATCCAAGTTGATGTATGGAAGTATTGTAAGAACTGCCACAGTTGCTAAAAATTCAAGCTTTCTCAGAAAAAGCTGTCTGGTCTATTACAAAGCACTCAAATTGTTGAACCAGGATACATGTATGGCGTTGACCTCATGGGCCCCTTCCCCAAGAGTATAAAATATATATATATATATATATATATATATATATATATATATATATATATATTTGCTTGTGGTGGTAGATTACTGCTCTAAGTAGGTTCCCTTTTATTGTTTAGGTAATGGTTCCCTTTTGCTCTAACACATCTGATTTAGATAATCAGCTCATTAGGAAAGAGCTCCATGAACTGATCTGAGTGTGTCAGAAAAGGGAGACATACAAAACTTGCAGAGTGGGGGGTCCCCAGGATTAAGAACCACTTGTATACACAAACCTGTTGGGGACTATCTTTTAAAAATTCATCAATCCATGAAAACAATCAACTGCTTACAGCTAATTCTTGCAATCTTTCTTTTCAAATGTGTGGTCAAACAGTATTAATGCTGATATAAAATCCATAAAGAGAATTCTGACATGAGAATTTGTTTGATCTAGGTGGTATTGGACATTGTGTAATAAGGCCAGAGAGGCAGAGTGCTCCCATTGGACAGATAAGCAATCCTAATTTGTGCTGATAAATCTTTCATGCACTTGCACAGAACGGATGTTAGGGCGATCAGGTCTTTAAGCGCTCTTGAGATGTTTTAGGCACTGGAATAACAGTAGTATATTTCCATGCCACCAGTAAAAAGCCATCATCCAAAAATGCTTGAAAAAGCCTGGTACATGCCACAGTTGTTCTGCACAATCTTTTAAAACAGTGTCCTTAAGACCACCTAGACCAGCTGTCTTATTTGGTTTTATTCTCTAAAGCACTTTGATAACCTCCCTTTCCTGTATTCCTGTATTGTATCAAGCTCATTGTCCCATGATTAAAATCACCTGCACTATTATCAAATTGTGAATAAAAATCATTTAGGTTATTTTCAAAACTATGATGGTCATCATCATACAACCTGTTTCTGTTGTTTACCTGTCATGGTGTTTAATATAAATTTATATTGCCGGTTTAAAATTTCTTCAACTTTTTCTTTCTATGATATTTAGCTGTTAAAGGGCACTATGTAGAATACAGAAAGACTCGTGAATAGAATATTCATGCTCTTGCACACACTCCAAAGTAATGTGAGCGAGCAATGGCCAGTGGGATTCACCGACATCATGTCGACAGATGAAGCTCATTAAGGCCACATCCACATGAAGCCAGAGCTTTCCCTATACAATCTTATTTTTCCTCATTCTTCCATAAACACAGTGTTGTCTAAAGAAATATCTGTGTACACAAAAAACCAAGGAAACCGAATCAAAACAATGTAGTATAAACACCAGAACAGTATGTGGCACTGTAATTCTGCCACAGATACACTAAAAACGGAGAAGAAGACTTGGAGCATGCGCATAAACCTTGCGTACTGTATACAAGCTCAACACAACAACAAGACGACGAACATGGAACAATACACTTATTAGTCTGTTAATGTTTGTTAATAAAAAATACAACCATTCATTGTTTGTTCATGTTGTTGTTGCTGTTACGTGATGTAGCAGTGTCTGACTAGGGCTGAGACATGGGGTGATGACGTCATTGTCATTGAATCCCCTCCCACAGAAATACACAATGGGCTCAGATTGGTTAGCTGGCCCAGTGTGTTGTGATTGGCTAAACTGCCAGTGCACATGTAAACGTCACACCCCTAATCTCAGAATGTGCTGCGGTTGTATTGTAAACAATGGGGTCATCAATATTGCTTATCAGTTTGAGCCCGATTGAGACCCAGAGAATATTAGTGAAGAGGATCATGCAGAACCTGTGCAAGCACGGCTCTTACAGGACGTTTCAGAATGGTATGTTTCTTTGTTTGTTGTTGTCTCATACTTTTAGATATGCTGTTATTTGTAAATTATTCTGCTTACGTTAGCTTCTAATATATGGTTTTATCCTGATTAAAGCTTTACAGATTTTAAAATTGCTTAGACACTAAAAGTGATACTAGAGGCCCATTTAGTGGACTCATACCTAATCTTTAGATCAAGTCTGCAAAACTATAAGCACAGTACATGCTTTAAACTCTGTTTGATATTGTAAAACAATTTTTTTTGCAAAAGTTTTTGCAAAACTCGAAACACAGTTCCCTATCAGTCGGTCACTACAAGTTATGTCGAGTGACGACATTATGGGGATTCACTTGGGAGCCCCAATCATCTCTGACTTTAAGAGAAAACACCAGTGAATATTGGCTAGTGGATTTTGCATACCTGAGCCACTCCCTGTGCATATGGGTATAAATAGGCGACAGGTGCATCCACTCTTCAGATTTTTGCTTCGGAGCCAAGTGGATGAACGTGTTGATCTCCACAAAGCCATTCATCATCTGTCTGGAAGCTGTTCTGGTTGGCGTCACGGTGCGAACAGCGATGTCTGTCTGCAGCGACTTCAACTAAAAGAGCAGATTTCCTAAAAGAGCAAATCACGGTCGGTTCGTGTCTTTTTAAAGATGCCGTTCCGGCCATGTCCTCCTGGTTGTGGTCGTTTCATATCCTCCGTTGACAGCCACGATAGTTGTCTTCAGTGTCTGGGCATCCAGCATGCTGAAGCTGCATTCGTGGATGGTTTATGCGTTCGCTGTGAGTGTGTAACCATGGCAGCGCTGCGATCGCGCCTCTCTCTCCTCACGGGGATGGGAGGGGCTCCCTCTGTCACTACCTGCGCTGGCTTCTCTGCTACGAGCAGAGAACCATCGGCTAGTGCTGTGGGCGATCTGAGGGTTACAGTGAGAGCCTTTCCGCCAGGCCAGTCCCCAAAGACCTTTCACTCCTCCTGCAGCAGGTGTTCTGTGCGGCTTACGGAGTTCCCAGCATTTCATTCGGTGTGCCAATAGAGGATCAGATGTCGATAGCAGCATTGGGGGGATGGGCAATCATTCTCTGAGGATGAAGATTCAGCGGGGCTTCTCCCCTCGGGTGTCGTGGCCGCCGCCGAATCGGACCCAGAGTTGACGGCCATGCTTTCTCGAGCCGCCGGGAGAATAGGGCTGGAGGCGTGCACACCTCCCAGTCCCAAGCCCTCACAGCGAGATGATTGATTCCTCAGCAGGGGGCCGTGGCTCGCGACCACGCCTTGCCCTGGCTCTTGTCTTCCCGGAGGTGCATGAGTAGCTGATGAATTCGTGGACGGCCCCTTTTCGGCCGGAAGCTGCTTGTCTGCCTCCCCCATCCTCACTACCCTCGATGGCGGGGCAGCCAGGGGGTACGTTGACATTCCCCAGGTGGAGAGTGCGGTTGCAGTGCACCTGTGCCCGCAAAACACCGCAACGTGGAGGAATCATCCTCGTCTCCTGTCCAAAGCCTGTAAGATGACAGCCACTCTTGTGGCCAAAGCTTGCAGTGCTGTGGGCCAAGCTGCCTCTGCCCTGCATGTCTTGGCTGTCCTGCAAGTACACCAAGCCGAGGGACTAAAATGCACGAGGGTAGTACCAACCTGAGGTTGATGCAGGAGCTGCGCTTGGCGACTGACCTCACCCTACAGGCGACGAAAGTCACAGCACGGTCCCTCGGGAAGGCGATGTCCACACTTGTGGGCCAAGAGTGCCATCTGTGGCTCAGCCTTGCTGAGATGAGCAATGTCGACAAAGTGCGCTTTCTCGATGCTCTCGTCTCCCAGGCTGGACTGTTAGGCGACACTGTCGAGGACTGTACCCAGCAGTTCAGAAGCAGACTGAGGACATCCAACACATCTTGCCCTGGCGTGATGCACCATCTGCCACCGCTCCGCTGCGGGCCAGCCCTCAGTCTGCTCATCGCCGTGGGCGCCCTCCTGCGTCCTCCAGAGCTGCTCCAGCTCAACTCCCCTCCGCTGCACCACCGCGGGTACATTGATTGTCCCTTTGGTGCCACTTGTACGGAGTTGGGGGCGTGGCTTGCACTGCCTAACCTGTCCCGCTGGCTCATTCACACAATCCGACTCGGCTATGAGATTCAGTTCACCAGGCGACCTCCCAAGTTCAGCGGGATTCTCGAGACTTTGGTGACAGTCCGAGACGCACCTGTCTTGCATGAGAAGATTTCTGACCTCCTGGCAAAGGATGCAATCGAGCCGGTCCCTCCAGCCGAGATGAAGCAGGGGTTTTACAGCCCTTACTTCATCATACCCAAGAGAGACGGTGGCCTTCGGCCAGTCCTGGATCTGTGAGTCTTGAATCGGGCCCTGCATATGCTTCCGTTCAAGATGTTGACGTGGAAGCCCATCATCAGATGCATCCAGCTCCAGGATTGGTTTGCAGCGGTCGACCTAAAGGACGCTTGCTTTCATGTCTCAATTTTTCCTCGATACAAACCGTTTCTGCGGTTTGCATTCAAGGGTCGGGCATGCCAGTACAGGGTCCTCCCCTTCTGGCTTTCCCTTTCCCTCTGTGCCTTTACGAAGGTCGCGGAGGGTGCCCTTGCCCCGTTATGGGAAGAGAGCATCAGGATCCTCAACTACCTCGAGCATGGCCCGCGCCCGCTGAGAACAGTTGTGTGATCACAGGGACCTGGTGCTCTGGTACCCCAGACAGCTGGGGCTTCAGGTCAGCTGAGAAAAGAGCAAGCTCTCCCTCGTGCAGAGAATCTCTTTTCTCAGTATGGAGTTAGACTCGGTGAGTATGATGGCACATCTCACCAACAAGCGTGCCCAGTCCGTGCTGAACTGCCTGAGTTCCTTCAGAGGCAAGACAGTGGTATCACTGAAAACCTTTTCAGAGGCTCCTGGGGCATATGGCATCCACAGCCTCAGTCTCGCAGCTCGGATTGCTGCATATAATTTATTAATAATTCGTTACATTTATATGGCGCTTTTCTGGGTATTCAAAGCACTTTACATGGAAGGGTGGGGATCTTCTCATCCACCACCAGTGTGCAGCATCCACCTGGATGATGCAACGACAGCCATACTGTGCCAGAACGCCCACCACACACCAGCTTATTGGTGGAGAGCAGACAGGGTAATGAAGCCAATCAGTGTATGTGGATGATTAGGAGATATGAGTCCACTTCAGCACTGGATACACTCCCTAGTCCCAAGATGGGCATGGCGCCGAGATACAGGTCGCGTGACCGTCATGTCAACGTGTTGCCGCTCATGCAGCCCCTGGACGGACCTTGTCTTTCTACGGGTCGGAGTGCCCTTAGAACAATTGTCTTGGCATGTCATTGTCACGATGGATGCCTCCAGTGCGGGCTGGTGCACTACATGCAACAGGCAGGCAGCCTCGGGGTTCTGGACAGGGCCTCGACTGCTTTGGCACATCAACTACCTCGAGTTGCTGCCAGTGCTACTAGCTTTGTGGAGATCCGGCTGCTGCTGCTTGGCTAGCACGTGTTGGTCTGCGTGGCCAACACTGCGACTGTTTTGTAGATCAACTGGCAGGGTTGTCTATGATCACGTCGCATGTCACAACTCACCCGCCATTTCCTCCTCCTCTGGAGTCAGACGCGGTGCAAGTCGCTGCGCACTGTCCACATCCTGGGGGAGCTCAATCGTGTGGCCTAGGTGTTCTCACGACAGCTTACGTTCCCCGGGGAATGGCGACTCTATCCCGAGACGATCCGACTGTTCTGGAGTCGATTCGGGGAAGCTCAGGTAGACCTGTTTGCTTCCCGTGAGTGCTCCCACTGCCAGCTGTATTACTCCCTGACCGAGGCTCCCGCGGCACGGACGCACTGGCACACAGCTGGCCTTGGGATCTATGCAAGTATGTGTTTCCCCCCTGTGAGCCTGCTCGCACAGACACTGTGTAAGGTCAGGGAGGACGAGGAGCAGGTCCTGTTGGTTGCACCGTTTTGGCCCACCCGGACCTGTTTTCCGGAACTCATGTTCTTTGCGACAGCCCCTCCCTGGCGCATTCCCCAGAGGAAGGACCTTCTTTCTCAGGGGCTCGGCACCATATGGCACCCGCATCCAGATCAATGGAACCTCCATGTGTGGCTCCTGGATGGGACGCGGCAGACTTGAGTGGTCTGCCACAGGCTGTGGTGGACACCATTACTTAGGCTAGAGCTCCTTCAACAAGGCAAGCCTATGCACTGAAGTGGAGTCTGTTCACGAACTGGTGTTCTTCTCACCGAGAAGACCCCTGAAGGTGCATGATTGGAGTAGTGCTTTCTTTCCTGCAAGAGAGGTCGAAGCGTAGGCTGTCACCCTTCACCTTGAAAGTGTATGTGGCTGCTATCGTGGCCCATCATGATGCAGTGGACGGCCGGTCCCTGGGAAAGCACAATCTCATCGTGAGATTCCCGAGGGGTGTCAGAAGGTTAAATCCTCCTAGGTCACCCCTGGTGCCCTCCTGGGAACTCTTTATCGCTCTGGCTGGACTTCAGAGGGATGCCTTTGAACAGCTGGACTCAGTTGAGCTGAAGTTTCTATCAGCTAAGACAGCACTCCTGACCGTGCTCACTTCCATCAAGAGGGTTGGGGACATCCAAGCATTTTCGGTGAGCGAAGAGTGCCTTGTGTTCGGGCAAGCCTACTCTCACGTTGTCCTGAGACCCTGGCCTGGATACGTGCCCAAGGTTCCCACCATGCCCGTCCGCGATAAGGTGGTGAACCTGCAAGCACTGCCCTTGGAGGAGGCAGACCCAGCCTTGGCATTGCTGTGTCCCGTAAGAACGCTGTGCATATACGTGGACCGCACCCGGAGCTTTAGAAGTTCTGAGCAGCTCTTTGTCTGCCACGGAGTTCAGCAGAAAGGGAAGGGTGTCTCCAAGCAGAGGTTGGCCCACTGGATAGTGGATGCCATCGCCTTGGTGTACCAATCTCAAGGCGAGCCGTGCCCCCTGGGGGTGAGGGCTCACTCCACACGGAGTGTTGCCTCCTCCTATGCGTTGGCACACGGCGCCTCTCTGGCAGACATCTGTAGAGCTGCAGGCTGGGCGACACCGAACACCTTTGCAAGATTTTACAGTCTCCGCATTGAGCCAGTTTCTTCCCGTGTGTTGGGTACCCCAGCAGCACCCCCCGCAGTCAGACTGGGCGGAGCAGTCTGACATCAGGCCCAGTCTCCGGTCAGCCCCTGTACTGGGCTAGGTGTCCATATGGCTTGATTTCCTTCGGGCAATCCCATATGTGTATTCTTCCACGGTAAGGTTTCCCTCTCGGTAAACCCGTGTCTTCCCTTTGACAGAGCACTCTGTCAGTCCATCCCTACTCTCAGGTAGGACCTGCCTCAGAGACTTATTCCATATGTAGTACTGCCCCAGGCCTGGGTCAGTCCATATCAGTGTTTCCACATGTCACCTCCCTATGGGCAGGATGTGGCCTCCGTAACACCCTTCTCTGGAAGGCTCGCTTCCCCGTTGTTACTGCCAAGCTGTACCACAAATAGGAAAGACTTGAAGCAATCTTTCGTTGAAGGTCGAAATCCCTTCCAATTTCTGTGGTGAAAAGAACAGCGGCTTGGCTATCACCAGCAGCGATGTACTCACCTGTGGTCGCTGCGGGTACCAAGGTCAGTGAATTTGCGCTGGGGCTGTGGGAAGGTTAAGACCTTTGCATGGTATTTATCTGTCACACGGTTGCTTGTCAACATTTGTCACAACCATATGCCATAAGGTTGTGCCGGGGTCCTGGTTGTGGCGCTTTCCATGGACCCCATAATATCGTCACTCGACATAACTCATAGTGACCAACTGATAGGGAACGTCTTGGTTACATATGTAACCCTTGTTCCCTGATGAAGGGAACGGAGACATTATGTCCCCATGCCACAACCTCGAACCATCGCTGGCGGCCAGGGACAAGTTCTCGGCTCCTCAGCGTAAAACCTGAAGAGTGGATGCACCTGTCGCCTATTTATACCCGTATGCACGGGGAGTGGCTCAGGTATGCAAAATCCACTAGCCAATATTCATTGGCATTTTCTCTTAAAGTCAGAGATGATTGGGGCTCCCAAGTGAATCCCCATAATGTCGTCACTCGACATAACGTCTCCATTCCCTCCATCAGGGAATGAGGGTTACATATGTAACAGAGACATTCTCTACATTACACATATCATTCGAAACTAACAGCTCGTTTGTTTAATTTGGAAACACTGCCATTTTAATGCCACACTCATTTACTGATGACCTACACACAGTGATCATGTGTGAAAACACTTACACATTATTTGTTCACTTAGTAACCAAAACTCGTTTTTTTAGAAAGAAATAATTTTTACCCCCTTGCATTTATGTTTACATTGTATCTATATTGTACAAAGCGCTTTATAAATAAAGCTGACTTTCTGACTTGACTTATATGCATATCCAGTAGGTGTGGAACGATACATGTATTCGTACAGAACCGTCACGGTATGGACATCTCGGTTCAGTGCATGAGGCCTTACAATGAATACAGGCAATTCACCCCCAATCCAGAAGAGGGCGCCCGCAGTAATGCAATGCTGTTTGATAACTGCCAGCAGAAGAACAGCGAAAGCCATGAGTTGCACACTTGAAAACAAAGCCCCCTAGACAGTGGCTATGTGCTGATTCTGAATGCGTCTCTCACATAGACTGACAAAGGAGTATACTTTAAAGGCTTGCACACTCAACTGTTGAGATGAAATGGAGCTTTGAGCTTGTGTATCCAACATCTCTCATTCGGCACAAATCCAAATATTCCATAATATTTCCATATTTGCGATGTAATGTATCTGAATGCTAAACTATTATTTATTATGTAAATGATGGGCTTTGTACTTAAGTCACGTTCCAACGGTGACACAGAGGCGGGCGCACTGATGTTTGGTTCACTGTATTTTATTTTGATAAAGTACCAACTGTGCTGTCAATTTAGCAATGCTGGAATTGATGTTTTGTGTGTGTGTGCGCGCTCCGGCGCGATCAGTTCAACTGTTTCTTTATACCAACAGAATCAACTTTAAACACTTATTGTCTTAATTAATAATGCATCACTGTATAAAGGTCTGCTTTTATTTTGTGTACAGTCACAATGAAAACAAAACATGCTTTTTTTTTAAAATAAGGAAAACAAATAGAATGTTGCTTTCTGCCATTTGAGTTTCCTTTCTGTGAACAAATTAAGCGTTACAAAAATTAACTGAAAAACAGCATATATAAGCTATGTTATGTGTCGCACTGTTTTTCCCTTGTTTATCTGTAAACTAAATCAAATATATTTCAAGAATGTATTCCTTGTATGTATATATGTACTGTAGATTTTATAAATATGTAATAAAATATGTGGAAACATCTAGGTGGAAAAAAAAATGTAATTTGTACTACTGTCTGTTCAAAATAAAGGAAAGAAACTGAGCATATTAGATTATTATTTTTTTTTCCCTGTTGTACCGAAATCGCATCGAACGTGACCCCCAAACCGAGGTACGTACCGAACCATGAACATCTGTGTACCGTTCCACCCCTAATATCCAGTGTGTAAATTAACGTGTTAATGACACTTTAACGCAAACTCATTTTAATGGCACTAATTTTATTAACGCGCGATTAACACAGCACACATTTTCTGTTTGACCCGTGGCTTAACCCGTAGTTGGAGAAATGGAGATGCACAGTGTTGCCAACTTCAGACCCCTTCAGTGACTTTTTTTTTAATTCAAAAAAGCACCTAGCGACAAATCTAGCGGCTTCTTGGACAAACCTTATTTAGTTTTTGAGACTCGCCGGTACTGCCGCATGTACAGCGAGCAGCTGAGAGCAACAGCGCTTTCAGTTAAAACAGATCTCATGTTTCTTCTCTAATTTTACATGCAAGTATAACCGAAATCACAGCACAGCTATTGTCTTTGTTATGTCTGTTTGATTTCATCAGATGATGGCTCGATTATAAATGTATAAATAAATCAGGATTCTTGTGCAGATTAACTTGGTTTTGAAAAAAAAATGTTTTTTGAAAAAAGAAATGGTTATGTAGTCATAATGGGTCGCGTTTCAGTCACTTTTTCACATTCATTCCATTGTCTGACAACAGAAACAGTAAAATATATCAATGAAAACAGTTTTATTGAGAATTTTTGCTGCATCAAAATACAGTATGTGGGCACAGAGAAGCAAACAAATGTAATAATAAATAATAAATGTAAATGTACATTCTAAGCTTGTAAATTACTCAGTGCAAAGAAAGAGACGTAATGGGAACCTGGTATTTCTGTTCTTTTTTCATGTGTCTAATAGATATGAACAAGTTCTTTGAAAAACATCTATGATCATTGAAACATGTCTAGTCTTCATGCTCTGTTTACTATGGTTTCACTAATAATAAACATATATTGCATAAAGCATCCATATTTGTCATTGCCCATGTTGATTAGAGTATTAAAAACATGAAAAGTATTAATTTAAGGTACATTTAGAACAGACAAAATTGTGCGATTAAGTTGCGATTAATCCCGAGTTAACTCATGACAATCGTGCGATTAATCGTGATGAAATATTTAAAATCGATTGACGGCCCAAATATATATATTTATATACAGTCATGCCCAAAAATATCGAAACCCTTGGTAAATATGATCAAAGAAGGCTGTGAAAATTAATCTGCATTGTTAATCCTTTTGAGCTTTTATTTTAAAAATTCACAAAACTCAAACCTTTCACTGGATAATAAGAATTTAAAATGGAGGGGAAATATCATTTTAAAATAAATGTCTGTATATGTATGTGTGTGTGTGTGTGCGCGCACATTGAATATGCATCTATGTTGTATGCATATTCAGTATATATACAGTCAGGTCCATAAATATTGGGACATAGACACAATTCTAACATTTTTGGCTCTATACACCACCACAATGGATTTCAAATGAAACGAACAAGATGTGCTTTAACTGCAGACTGTCAGCTTTAATTTGAGGGTATTTACCTCCAAATCAGGTGAACGGTGTAGGAATTACAACAGTTTGCATATGTGCCTCCCACTTGTTAAGGGACCAAAAGTAATGGGACAGAATAATAATCATAAATCAAACTTTCACTTTTTAATACTTGGTTGCAAATCCTTTGCAGTCAATTACAGCCTGAAGTCTGGAATGCATAGACATCACCAGATGCTCTGCCAGGCCTCTACTGCAACCGTCTTCAGTTCCTGCTTGTTCTTGGGGCATTTTCCCTTCAGTTTTGTCTTCAGCAAGTGAAATGCATGCTCAATCGGATTCAGGTCAGGTGATTGACTTGGCTATTACATAACAATCCACTTCTTTCCCTTCAAAAACTCTTTGGTTGCTTTTGCAGTATGCTTTGGGTCATTGTCCATCTGCACTGTGAAGCGCCGTCCAATGAGTTCTGAAGCATTTGGCTGAATATGAGCAGATAATATTGCCCGAAACACTTCAGAATTCATCCTGCTGCTTTTGTCAGCAGTCACATCATCAATAAATACAAGAGAACCAGTTCCACTGGTAGCCATACATGCCCACCACCACCATGCTTCACTGATGAGGTGGTATGCTTAGGATCATGAGCAGTTCCTTTCCTTCTCCATACTCTTCTCTTCCCATCACTCTGGTACAAGTTGATCTTGGTCTCATCTGTCCATAGGATGTTGTTCCAGAACTGTGAAGTCGTTTGGCAAACTCTAATCTAGCCTTCCTGTTTTTGAGGCTCACCAATGGTTTACATCTTGTGGTGAACCCTCTGTATTCACTCTGGTGAAGTCTTCTCTTGATTGTTGACTTTGACACACATACACCTGCCTCCTGGAGAGTGTTCTTGATCTGGCCAACTGTTGTGAAGGGTGTTTTCTTCACCAGGGAAAGAATTCTTCGGTCACCCACCACAGTTGTTTTCCGTGGTCTTCCGGGTCTTTTGGTGTTGCTGAGCTCAACGGTGCGTTCCTTCTTTTTAAGAATGTTCCAAACAGTTGTTTTGGCAAAGCCTAATGTTTTTGCTATCTCTCTGATGGGTTTGTTTTGTTTTTTCAGCCTAATGATGGCTTGCTTCACTGATAGTGACAGCTCTTGGATCTCATCTTGAAAGTTGACAGCAACAGATTCCAAATGCACATAGCACACTTGAAATGAACTCTGGACCTTTTATCTGCTCATTGTAATTGGGATAATGAGGGAATAACACACACCTGGCCATGGAACAGCTGAGAAGCCAATTGTCCCATTACTTTTGGTCCCTTAACAAGTGGGAGGCACATATGCAAACTGTTGTAATTCCTACACTGTTCACCTGATTTGGATGTAAATACCCTCAAATTAAAGCTGACAGTCTGCAGTTAAAGCACATCTTGTTCGTTTCATTTGAAATCTATTGTGGTGGTGTATAGAGCCAAAAATGTTAGAATTGTGTCGATGTCCCAATATTTATGGACCTGACTGTATATATATATATATATATATATATATATATATATATATATATATATATATATGTGTGTGTGTGTGTGTGTGTGTGTGTGTAGCAAATTAGCTCTAAAGGGAAATGTATATAAATAATTACAATTAATTATGATTAATTATAATTATTTATATCAGCTGACAGTAATAAACTGTAGCAGAATTAAATTGCTATCAGCTGATCTGTTCGTCCAGCGAACATTCAGTGTGAGTTCATATCAACTCTAAGAAAGGATATTTCCGTGGCCACAGAAAATACTTTCCTATTAATGCATTAGAGCATGTAGCGAGGGTCAAAATCGTAAAGAGACATTAATTTGCAAGGCAGAACCAATAAATCATGTAATTTGTGCACACAACTTGTATTAACTAAACGCTAACACACATAACTAATCTAAACAAACAAACAAATGAATAAACATACACTCATGCATATATACAAAGGGGAGCTAAAGTGGATGAATGAAGCCATTAGAGAAAACAGAGAATGCAGTTATGGAAAGAGTCAGTTAACCACCTGAGTAAAACCATCAGCGCCGTTTATAATGGTGTCCATAACTTATACTAAACCTCTGTTTCATTTAGTTAAATGTATGATACTTGCATTGCCTTGGTTGTTGACGAGTGTCCGGATGCAGTCTCGGATGAAAGTCTTGATGGTTTCAAGGTTTTGGACTCACGATCACGTTCTTCCGGGTTGAAGAGTGATGAATTCCAAAGATGTCCTGACTCGATGGTGATTGGGAGTTTCTTTCCAGATAGAAAGTGAAAAAGAGCTAAGAAAGAGATCTGCTGATGTCCGAGGATCGTTGGTTGAATTGGTGAATAAGTTAATAATTGAATAAGTTGGTTGACTTTCCAGTCAAGGCCGAAAGGCCTGAAGCAAAACTTAAAGGGTTGCTGAGGAGCTCACATCCTCCTCATCCTCTTAGGATCTAAAAGAACCACAGACTGGTTGTGCTGAGGCCTGCCAGACGCGGTAGCGCTGGCCCTGGGACCTAGCAACCAGATAATGGAGAGGGGATGGGAGACGAGTGAAGAGACTAAAAACCTACAACTACAAACTAAAACTAGGCGGGTCATTGAAGTGAGGTCTTTTAAACCCTATGGAGGTCACACCCCTGGGGGGTCAAAGAGCCAATGGGGACTTGCACTTCTGGAGGGGAATTTTACGACTCTTTGTCTCTGAACATGGTATCTTGAATATTATAATTTGCCTGGGGTTAATGCAAAAACTACTAAATATTCTTAGAACACTAATATGTTGCATAGGTATCAACTAAACGCTAACACACATAACTAATCTAAACAAACAAACAAATGAATAAACATTAATTGATTATACATTAATACATTAATACATACATTAATTAATTGACTTCCCCCAATTAATCAACATAATTGGGGGAAGTCGTGGCCTAATGGTTAGAGAGTCGGACTCGTACCCTAAAGGTTGCGGGTTCGAGTCTCGGGCCAGCAGGAATTGTAGGTGGGAGGAGTGAGTGTACAGCGCTCTCTCCACCCTCAATACCACGACTGAGGTGCCCTTGAGCAAGGCACCGAACCCCCAACTGCTCCCCGGGCGCCGCAGCATAAAAATGGCTGCCCACTGCTCCGGGTGTGTGTTCACGGTGTGTGTGTGTTCACTGCTGTGTGTGTGCACTTTGGATGGGTTAATTGCAGAGCACAAATTCCGAGTATGGGTCACCATACTTGGCCACATGTCACTACACTTCACTTCACTTCACATGTAATATACACTGTCATTTGGATCATCCGAAGACGATTTGATAGAAACCAAACATGTATACAGTGATATTAACTAGTGATCTATCATAAGCATGCATAAAACAGTATACAATACACAAGACCATATACAAGGAGGTAGTAGTCATACACAAAGACATGGGGATATGCATGGTAGGAAAGTCATAGAAAAATTTGTCTATGAATTAATGAACAAAGTCATTTTCTATAGCAGTATGTGTCGGTTTTAGAGAGAATTGCTTAGGGAGGAAGATTCTCTCTACATACTCTTAGGTCGTAAAGCTTATCAGATCTGGCTGAGGTGTCCTGGCCAGGAGATCGTTCACAGACATATAGGCACCAAGTCTGGTGTTGGGTGAGGGGTCTGTGACTGTTTGTTAATCTAATGAATAATTGATTTGTTAAATCTAATGAACAAATGTGTGTCTGGTTGGTCCAAATGCTACACACACACACACACACACACATACACACACACACACACACACACACACACACACATATATATATATATATATGTGTGTGTGTATGTGGCTAATTATTTTATGTTTGTGTGTAGACTTACTATGCAAAAATAAAATTTTTAGAAGAGTTAAAATAGGTTTCACAGAAGTGTTTGCTTTTGCAAGATGTGTGTGATGTTTTGTATGTTGTGTGTGTGTTTTGTGGTTTTGTGTGTAGAGTTTTGAGAAATAGAGCCATAGTTTCAAAAACTTTAAGCACTTTGAAAAAAAAAATAAATAAATAAAATAAAACCAGTAATACAGCAGAATACATCATTTAGCATTTTTGTAAAGTAATTGTATAATTTGTAACAGTATGAAGTGTTTGCCTGCAAGTATTGTTCGCTGTCATGGAAACCGCGTACACATCCTTCTCGTAGCTATGTGAAAAATATCTCTCTGTCTATACACATAAAGTGTATAATCTGAGCACAGTTTTTTGATGGAGCTGATGATCTGAATGAGAGAGAGAGAGAGAGAGAGAGAGAGAGAGAGAGAGAGAGAGAGAGAGAGAGAGATGCAGAGCATGTGCAGAGCAGGGGATGCGAGGAACAGGATTAAGAACTGCTGTGTTAGAACATTGGTTTTGAAACTTGTGAATCCATTAGAATCATTAGAAGGCAGAATCACAATTCATATATGAATAGATTTTTTCATGCACACCAAGTTTTGAAGGCATTGCAACAACTCTTCCTCTTCTCTAAAGCAGCACAACATGGCCCCGCCTACTTTTTTACATGTTCCCGAGGGCGGGGTTTATGTAAATTTCTGGGTTTGTGATGTCACCAACCCGGGAAAAAGCTCGTTGTAGTCCCTACGAGCCAAATTTGTAGGCATTAAACTGCCATAATTACCAAAGACAATATCTCCGTTTGCACTGAAGTTTCAGCGTCGTAACTTTGCAGATATTGTTTATGCTCAATCAGCAACATTACACACTAACTAATGTTAAAAAAAAGTGAAATCACAATCAACCACCTCTTTAAGGAAATCGAGAGCTAAGAAAACATTCAGTGTTTAAAAAATACGACAATGGTGTTGAATATGTTTGCCTTTCTCATAAGGCAAAAAAAAATATAACTGCCTGTTATCAATTATTCAGTTTAATTATTTAATCCTTTATGTACATGTAAGGGATTCTTTATTAACATACCATTGCAATATTCTTAAAAATATATAGATTATTGGTAAAATATGATGTTTAACAGCAAATAATTGATCAATCTTTACTTCTTTATTTGGCAGATGTTTTTTTTTTTTTTTTTTTTATCCAAAGTGAGTTACATTGCATTCAGTGTAGACAGTTTATCATTTTTAATTCTTGCTTTTCCTTTGAATCAAACCCATGACCTAGGAATAGCTAATGCCATGCTCTACTGTTTAATGGCAATGCTCATGACTTTCAATCCTTGATGTCTATCATTCAGACAAATTATTTGTTTAGAGATATAATATCTTTTGACATTTGGTGATACTGTATGGTCTGTCCAAATGAAATCCTAGATCTGTCCCTGTTTTAACCCTCTGGTGCTCCTTATTTGGGAGTCACACTTGTTTAATAATACTTTTTCTTTTGTATTTTGTGAGAATTTCATGGTACTAATTAATATTTATGCAGTAATTATGATTACAAATCCAATTTTTGAAGCCAGATTAGTGCCATCTGGTGGGAGTAAAATAAGAAAAACATCTGCAATCCCATGGTTTAGTCCATAGATTCATACATAGCTCTATATAAAAGGCCTATAAATTATCTAATTGTTTTTAGACATAAATACTTATTTTTATTAAGTTCTGGGTTTGGATATATATTTAGACATTTTCAAAGACAACTTTTTGTAAAGGTTTAGATGTTTTTTGGTTTGAAATGTTGATTTAAAGCGTCCGTTTTTGAATTATTATTACTACAGACAAACCTGAACACAGAGAAAGCATTTTGTTACACAAAATATTAAAATTCTATATAAAGTAACAAAAATGAACAGGAATGTTTTATCAGAGCATAATCGCTCTGGGTCTGATTTCATTCTTATTTCAGTTTTCTGAGTTGTTATAGCTATATGGTTATAACCATACCAATTCATTTGAATGTTTGTGTATGTGTATGTGTATGTGTATATGTGTGTGTGTGTGTGTGTGTGTGTGTGTGTGTGTGTGTGTGTGTGTGTGAGTGAGTGAGTGGACGTGTCTGTTTTCCACTCTTGATGTTTCAGAGTGTTACCCCTTCCTTGCTGTCCACTTTTTTTCTGCATTGTAGTTGAATTATTGCTTTTATTTTATGTATTTGCTGTGTTACAGTCACACCAGTTCATAGGTGTGTGTGTGTGTACATGTGTGTGTGAGTGGATGTGTTGGTTTTGCACTCTTGATGTTTTAGAGTTTCACTCCGTCATTGCTTTGCACTTTTTCTGCATTGTGGCAGATTTGTAGATTGTACACACAAAAATGTGCCGAATTTTTGTGTTTTTGCCAATTTCCCATTCATTTCCTATGGTCAGTCATTTTTGACCGAAGACCACAAGTGTGACTATTTTTTTTACGCCACCTAGCCTGCTCAAATCAAGTCCTCGTTTTTTTTTTTTTTTTTTTTTTTGTGTGTGTGTGTTCACATTCCAAATGCCATAAAAGTCACCAAGTTTCGTAGCATTCTGATGAAGCTATGATTTTTAAAAATTCAAAACAGAAATTTTTCGGTGGAAAGTGACCGAAGAGCACCAGAGGGTTATGTTATTCAGTGTAAATTCTAACACCAATTCTTTGTTGCACAATAACAAAATGTACATTATTATTTTTGTTTGTTTGTTTTTCAATGAATTTGCAGTTTTAAACTATGGAAGTCTGTTTCCACCACAGTTGAGCAAAAATGTGAAAACATGAGCTACCATTAATGAACTACCAACATGAAATTATGAAACATGAGCATGAAAGTGTATCTTAATGTGAAGTAGACTCCAGTGATTTATTATGAGTTACTAACAATAAATCTATGAAACCTAAATGGTTCAGAGGTGCCCACTTTAAGGTACAAGGACAGTAAGTGGACGAACCTAATGTACTGTAGCTAGTAGTGGAATATGATGTACCTCCAGTTGAGTGAGGTTAGGCAAATTGTTGAAAGAGCCAGGCGAATATCAGCTTCCAATGCCCCACAGTTCTTAAGTTTTTTTTTTTTTATTTTTTTTTTTTTTTATTGAGACTTCTGTGCAAGGCCAGTGTCTTGCAGATTTTAGTTCCAACCCTGACCAAACAGACCTGCTTGTAATTTTCAACTAATCCTTAAAACGATAATTATTATTCAGGTGTGTGACGATTAGGGTTGAAATGAAAATGTGTCCAAGCAGAGTTTCCTATCCCTGTGTTAGGAGCATAGTAGTTAGTTACTTTAGGGATCTCAAGATATGTCACACAACCTAGGACTACAAAACTGGCTGGCACCAGCTAGCTAACAAGATGTGATGGGTTGTTCAGTTTTCCCCATCCTGTTCACAGATGTTTGAGGTTATTCTGATTGGTGCAAAACAGCTGCATGGATTTTGTAAAAGCTGGAGGAGCCAATGACTTCAGAATAAAAAAATCCAACAAACTTGTGTAACTTTTCTATTCGCAAGAGAGTAGCCACCACAAAATGTGTGTGATTACTGTAAATGCTGTGGCAAGGATGGATAGCAAGGCCAATAGTTACATCAAGAAGTTTGTAATCTTGCAGTGTTTTCTTTCAGATATGGAATTGTTTGAAAGAAATGCCAACAGATACCAGTGAAGTCCATCACCCTGGGCTAAAAACAGGAGAAGATGGGACTGGTTTATGGCAATTGTGAGACCAGTAGGTCAGGAGCAGGAAAAGTGGAGCAGGTTGTGAAAAATGCAGTTTCAAGTCTGAAGGATTAAGGGTTTAGTAGGAATTTCCAGTCAATAAGACCAGGTTTTGGAGTAGAAATGGCCCTCAGGCTAAGCTTTTAAGTTTAAGTTAAGTTAAGTTTTCTGCCCCCTATGTGAGGCCCCTAGAGCAAATTTGAAGCTTATATTGGCTGGTTGCTTTGGGGCAGTTTGAATCCTACTCGGAGCGAGGGAGCAGAGTAGAACCAGAGGGGGTACACAAGACAAGTACAGGTGGTGACAATCAGGTTCTGTCCTAATTAGCTAAGATTTTTGATATGCGCAGAGCACAGCTCCTTAAGTCTGGCCCTGGAGGGCCACTGCCCTGTAGATTTTAACTCAGAATCTGAATCAGAAAGAGCTTTATTACAAGTATACTTGCATGTACAAGGAATTTGTTTTAGTGTCACAGCTTCCAGTACTCAGAAAAAACAACAACAACAGCAACAACAATAACAACAACAGATAATAAAAAATAAGATGTGAATAATACACACACACACACACACACACACACACATATATATATATATATATATATATATATATATATATATATATATATATATATAAATAGAATAATAATAATAATAATAATAATAATAATAATAATAATAAATTGTAGGTCTGCTATAGATATATTAGACCGTAGGGTGATAAATAAATATGAGGTTATTGCTCATATTTTTATTGCACAGTGGAAGAACATTTAACTGTTCATGAGGTAGATTGCCTGGGGAAAGAAACTGTTCTTGTGCATGACTGTCCTGGTATTCGGTGCTCTGTAGCGCCGACCAGATGGCAAAAGTTCAAAAAGGAAATGGCATGGATGTGAGGGATCCAGAGTGATTTCCTGAGCCCTTTTCTTTACTCTGGATGTATACAGTTCTTGGAGGGTGGGCAGGGGAGTACCAATAATCCTTTCAGTGGACCGAACTGTCCTCAATAGTCTTTTGATTTCTGATTTTGTTGCTGAGCCAAACCAGACAGTTATTGAAGTACACAGGACAGACTCAATGACGGCTGAGTAGAACTGTGTGAGCAACTCCTGTGGCAGGTTGAATTTCCTCAGCTGACGAAGGAAGTAAAACCTCTGCTGGGCCTTTTTAGCAATGGAGTCTATGTGAGTGTCCCACTTCAGGTCCTGAGAGATGATGGTGCCCAGGAACCTGAATGTCTCCACTGCAGTCACAGTGCTGTTCATGATGGTGAGTGGGGGGACACCTTCCTGTAGGTGTCCTCTTTGGCCTGATGAAGATGTCTGAGTTTTCCTGTGAACCATGGCTTGTCATTGTTGAATTAAGTGAGTCCTGGTAGGGATGCATATATCCTCACAGAAACTGATATATGAAGTTACAGTCTCTGTGAGCTCGTCCATATCATTGGTGGCAGCTTCAAAATCACTCTAATCAGTGAGGTCGAAACATGCTTGTAATGCCCGCTCTGTTTCATTGGTCCATCTCTTTACAGTCTTTACTGCAGGTTTAGCAGAGTTAAGTTTTTGCCTGTAAGTTGGTATAAGATGAACCAGGCAGTGATCAGAGAGCCCCAAAGCTGCCCGTGGGATAGAGTGATATGCATTCTTTATTGCTGTGTAACAGTGATCCAATATATTACTGTCTCTGGTGGGACATGTAAAATGCTGCATGTATTCTGGCAGTTCACGGGAGAGATTTGCTTTATTAAAGTCCCCGAGAATGATAATAACAGAGTCCGGATGTTGTTGTTCTGTCTCTGTGATTTGATCAGCGAGTTTCTGTAAAGGCAGGCTCGTGTGCGTTTGCAGAGGAATGTAAACACTCAGGAGAATGAACGAACAAAACTCCTGTGGCGAATAAAAAGGCTTACAGTTGATGAAAAGTGCTTCCAAGCCTAAACAGAGACTCCTGTACAAGCTAATCAGGGTCTTGAGAGTTACAGGCTGGGTGAGTTTGATCACGGTTTGAGCTAAAATCTGTAGGGCAGTGGACCTCTAGGTCAGCATTTGAAGAACCCTGGTGTAAAGACAAAAGTCTTTACTCATGGTTTGTTTCTTTTTAGAGAAAGTATGTTTACATGGGCAGTTTTAATCAAGCTATAATCAAGGTATTAGCATATAGTCAAGCTATAGTCTTAGGGTGTACTCACACCCAAGCATGATTGACAGATGAATTTGCATCTTTGCTCACCGACTATAATTCCCATTAATCAACAGGATGAGAATGAGACAGAGGCTGTCCATGAGAGGAAGAAGTTAAAATTTGCTGACTTAGCTGTAAGGTGCAGAGAGGTCAGTGAATTGCATGTGATGACCTGTAAGGGAGAAATGTCTTGCTGGGAAGGGAAGAATGAGAGATAATGTAATAGTGGCAGGGAGACATCTCTGACCATTGTCCTACCACCAGGAGAATTTCTGGGCTTAATAAGGAGAAATATCTATGAAGGATTCCTCCTATGATGACTCACAGATGGACCGAAGGCAACAGTGCAACAGGTAATAATACATTTGTCAGCTGCCTTTGCATTTCATTTATTTAAAAAATGGCAAGTAATGCATGGCAGTCAACCTTTATGGATGACCAAAATTTGTGAGAGAGCAGTACACAGGATTCCACTAGAGGCCCTGATTCCATACACGGACCGTTTAGGTCATAAAATCAGAGATGCTGTCTAGATGGCACCACATCTACACATCTGTCCATCAACAGGATATGTAGATGTGGATTAGGCTTTTTGTCACATAATAGAACCAGCCTTGTCAAAGCAACACAGAACCTGTTATATACCATGGTCAAAACCCATTTGGACTTTGTATTTGTACAAACCAACTCGAGGGGTAAACAGAAATACACAGAACAAGAGGAGGAAACTTGAAAGAACAGTGTGATCATAGTGCAGTATGTTGATTGATATGAGGTGAGATAACATGTCTACATTCCAAACTTAAGATGATGTTTGACAGATTAAAACCTTGTTGGACTTCCGTTAATCAGAATGTCTTAACGAACAAATCGTTAGATGCCACCAAGTCAGCTCATCACTGAAGTTACCATCCTTGACTGGCTTCTCAAAACATCACTCCAGACTCAACCAGATCTGAGATGACACACAACCAGACAATCCCCATTCAATGAACAATATGAGTGTAAAATAAATGATTGATGTTTAATTCAGGTTATGGTCCAAGAAACTGCAAGGATTTCATTAACCATTCTCTATTTACTAACCTCTATTTACTCTATTTACTAACTGTGTGACTAATGGTTTGACCTACATTATGAGACTAAATGTGCTAATGTAAGATGTGTTCAGGTTTTAGGTTTCTAGCCCTACATTATGAGGACATGCAGCTGTAAGTGATATAAGAGATTTGTTCTCCACTTAGTTAATTTCTTAATTGTTAGCACAGTAACAAGACAAGCAGATTTTTAACTAAGAATGTCCCAGATCCTGTGAAGATGGGCCCTCATTAAGGTCCTCCATAGCAGTGGTTCTCAACTGCGGTCCTGGGGACCCACTGATCTGCATATTTTGTATGTCTTATTTGTATGCCTTAGTTAACATTCTTGATTCAGATCATCAGCTTGTTAAGAGAGATCTTTTTAAGACAGTGTGTCACATAAGGGAGACATATAGGCAGGGTTGTATTAGTTTAAAAATCATATACTATAGCATCATAAATCATAGCATTTTGCAAGGAACTACTTGAACATAATTTGTTTAATCATTTTAAATCTGCTCCTGTAATCATATTTTGTGTAAAAAAGGAATAAAAGTTGCCTGTGTTTTACTCTACCACTGTTCATTTCAGCTGGAAACCGCAGTAAACTGTATGTGTAGTTATGTGTTTTGAATTTTGAAAAAAAGGCATGTTTTGCCAATAAGCCTGTCGAAATATAGAAAGGAGAGGGACTAATATAGAGAGAGTACCATCACATGTGATCATGTACAACTAAATCTTGTGAATAAATGCCTCATTCATTCATTCATACAGCGCATTTGCCACTTGCAGATGTTTAATTGGCCTTATGACATTAGCGATCAAATTTGGATCTTTTGACATAGAGTCTGTTGTACTATAAAAAAGAATACTTGCAGTTTAAGTTTCAGAGCTCAACAATTCCTCCTCCTCACAATAAAAGCATTTTATTGCCATAATGACTTATCTACTTCCTCCACATTGTGGTAGACATTTGTATCAGAACACCTCCACAATAGCATAACTCCTTAATCCTTCCATAACCTGCTCAGCAGAGGTGAGCAGTGAGGTGACAGTGAGATGCAGTGATGTCAGACACCATGACACTGGCTGTTTACTGACAAGTCCTGGAGACACTGCATCAAAACAAAGCTTTTCCAACAAAAGGGAAAATTATCATGTTTTGTGCTTTAAACATTACTAACATTATAAGTGAACCTCAAAGAACATTACATTAAATTACTAATAAAAAACACAGGTAGCAAACATTTAACAATAGTAAATGGAAGGTATGAAAGAAGAGAAAGTGTCACTTACTCGTGGTACAGTTTATCCTGTTACAGTCTAGATGGGGAAGAATAAATGACATGTAAATTCAGCCTTCAAAGTAATATCTGCAGATATTGAAGCACATAACCCACTTCTCTGGGGACAGACACAAGAACACCAATGATCCTGATGCTCGTGCATGCCATCGCATTCACCCAAATGTCCTGCTTTGAATTTGAACTCTTTCTAGGAATATTGTACAAATATTACTCCTATATTTTTTAAGCCAATTAGGCAGCATTTAAGTGCCACTTTCCACAAATAGAGTAAAACTAGGGTCTAGAAGACTTTTTCTTTTACTTTCATCAAATGGTCAGTGAAAGGGTTTTAACCCTCCAAAAATGTCACTTTTTTCTTGTTTCTCTATATATGTACAGATTTGATTACTAATGGAAATGTATTTGACTAAGAATGGAAATGCCAAAGCATCATACCATTGGTCAAGCTGTGACAATGACTAGTAAACTGCCTAGAAATCCTTTTTTTTTTTTTTTTTTTTTTTTTTTTTTTTTTTTGTTATTGGCTGCTCACCCAAACTTTTCAGACCATGTTCTTAGAAAATTAAGATTTTCTGCAGTGTTATAGCATATACTGTAGCACCTGGTTACCTGGTATGGAAGAATATCAGTTATCAGTTATACAATACATCAAGAAAATCAGTTTCCACTGAAATCAGTATGCCTGTTTTTAGGTAGTGATGTATTGAGATATTTCATCCAAGTTCACCAGAAGCAGGGTCTCAGCCTAGTGTGCCATCAACCTCAGCAGAGAAGGGGCCACACACAGTCAAAGACCAGAGCTGGCTCATCATGCGAGGAAATGCTCTTACTAAAGTAACACTGTTATGTATTTAAAAAAAATAATAAAAAAAAATAAAATATTGACTTCTGTTGTATGGTTAAAAACACTGAGATATTTCTCAAAATATCTTCTTTGTGTTCCACAAAATAAAAAAATAAATAAAAAAAGAGTAAATTATGACAGACTTTTTGGTTGAACTATACAAATTCTAAGGCTCTGGCATAAATGAAGTTCTTCTTCATTCTTTGCTCAGAGGTAAAAAGAAGTTTGAAAAACCTCTTAAACCAGCCCGCAAACAGCCATGTAGGTCACAGCACAGAGGCTACAGTCTAGGTCAGACGCAGCAGTAGAAATCAGCCTTTAGACATGGTAAAACCTGTGGATAACTAAAGTGCACACTTTTCCCCTGTGAACGTATTAATCAAAGTGAAAATAAGAGGGCACAGAGTGTTTATGCTCTGAGAAATGGCTGGTTTTCAGAAGGGAAGGGCAACAAAGAGCATTTCCCTTTAACATAGAGCACAGCTGAGGTGTTTGAATGTGTACGGAGAGCTGCAGACTCCGAACATTGAAGGGCTCTGAGCATGTCCACCATAAAGATAACAGTGGTTTTCTGTGTGATGTGCTTTGAAGAGATGTTTAAGTGTATGACAGCATAGACAGCAAAAAATTAAAGTTAATTTCTGGCTAGATATGAACGAGTTTGAGTACATTTGCTCACAGGTGTGTGATAGAATGTGTTTAGCACTGATACCTAGATTAACCGTGAGCCGGACGTGACTTGTATCCAGCTCCAAACGGAGGGTGTCTGCAGAGTCTCGAGAAGTGGTTGCCATGAGAACACCATATGCCCGCTGGGAGCGGAACCGTAGCGAAACATCTTCAGCTTCTGTATGCATAGTTACAGATAACTGGACCTTCATGAACTTACTGCCATCGTAACTGAGAATGGTGGCATCTGCAGATGAGAGGCAAAGATTATACTATATCAATGTCATTAATCACTTTTTTTTCTTTTTCTTTTTTTTAAATTTCACCTTTTTTTTAATAAAATAAATTTCAAGCCAAAAGTAGTTTATCAGGCAACAATGTAAGTGAAAATGATATTCACAGCCATCACAAAAATGTGATGTTTAATTTATTGATATGGGAGGTGAAACTAAAGCCCAGGGGTCTCCAACCCTGCTCTTGAAGAGCTACCTTCCTGATTCAGGTGTGTTTGATTGGGGTTTTAAGTTGAAGGACAGTAGCATTGCAGGAGCAGGGTTGACTACCCCTACACCCATAATGACCCGGTGTGCTGCGATCAGTTGAACAGGAGTAGTTTTCAGGACATACGCTGATCAGCCACAACATTGAAACCACCTGCCAAATATCGTGTTGGTCCCCCAAAACAGCTCTGATGTGTTAAGGCGTGGACTCCACAAGACTTCTGTTTGTGTCCTAAGGTATCTGACACTCAGACATTAGCAGCAGATCCTACAAGTCCTGCAAGTTGTGAGGTGGAGCCTCCATGGATTGGATTTGTTGGTCCAGCACATCTCATAAATGCTCAATCAGATTGAGATCTGGGGAATTTGAAGGCCAAAGCAACACCTTGAACTCTTTGGGCCTGTTTACAATTGGCCACTTCATGCATTTTCTTTAATTGGATAGTTATCCAATCACAAAAAGATGAGGTATAAATACCCTTCAACAAGCACTCAAGACAGACTGTAATCCGATCACACAAACCACTTCAGGAGGTGGTTTGAAATACATTTTAGATGCAACTGGACAAGTGTAAACTTATCTGGTTGTTGAAGTTACATATGTAAATTTTACTCTTCCCAAAACTGCAAAAAATAAAGGATTGAGACCATGTTAGACCAAGGGCCTGTACCATGATGGTAAATGATCAAATTCAGAGTTACAGGATAAGTTTCGAGTTGACAAAACCAAACCACTCCAATCTGGCTTTGTTGGTACCATGATGCTGATCATCAACTCAAGCTTTGATCCTGAGTTTGTGGAGGCGTGCACATGAATGTGTGACATCACTGGCGAACAGCCAATCACGAGAATTGGTTAAAGGTTAAAGGTTTTGCTAAAGGTTAAGAGATTGAAGAATATGATGAATTTGAATGCATTTACAATGAAAAAAGTACTTGTTCATGAAAGAGGACAAGTAAAAGAAATGATCTTGCTCTATCAGTGCAGTTACAAGTGAAATTTGTTAAGTTAGTTTATATAGTTGGAAATATACAGCGATAGAGACTCGAACATGTAAGGTCACGTAGTCATTTTTAAAGCGTTATCTATTGATTCTACAGCTTATTTATTTTACATACTTTCTGTATATATTAATATTCATTTAAAATAAATGATTTATAATAACCGTTAAACTAAAATTACTTGTGTGTAATGGATTAATAATAATATCATAATAATTATGTAAATTATCATTAATAATTAGTAATTATCATTAAAGCCAGACAATTTTTTTTAGTACTAGTGACCTTTAATTTGGAGCAAGAAAAACTGGGGGAGTGACTTTTTTTTGTGTCAGACATGTGTCACTTTGCTCCACATTGGTCCAATTTCAGTTTGCGATCTCTTAACCAGAATATAAGCTGCCCTGGAGCAGGTTAACTGTGGAGTGTACGTTACTATGACAATGAACACAGCTAAAAGCCAAGCCACTTTCATGGTACCTAAAACCCAGGATTGGTGCAAACTAAACTGAAACTTACCTGGCTAGCCAGCTAATCTGGCTTCATGGTACAGGCCACAGCTCCTGGTAGCCAGATAACACAACGCTACTGCAACATCCATCTCCACAGATATGGCCTGTCAGAGATGAGCATCTCTCCACAGCAAACATGCAAACTAACACAAACAATGCACACATACCCGATCTAAAAGAAAAGGTGATTTGTCAGATCAGGCAACCTCTTTCCACTACGCTCATGTGGACAATGTAGGCGCTTGCCCATTTGTCCTGCTTTCAACACATGAAACTGACTGTTCACTTGCTGCCTAATATATCAAACCCCTTGACAGGTGCCATTGTAACAATACAATCAATGTTATTCACTTCATCTGTAAGTGGTTTAAATGTTGTGGCTGATCCATGCATGTTTATCAAAAAATGTTATTATTTTATCAAAAAAGGAAACAATTGTATTCACTAATATGTCTCTATTTGTAGAAACTGCTGCGCACTTTAAGTTGATTTAAGATGAAAGGCGTTTGATTGTGGGTGGTAAGAAACCTGTATCAAGTACATGGGTAATTATGTCAATATTATAAATTATGTTAATAATTTTGAGACTAATGTCATCCCATAGACAGAGTAGCTTCAATGACAAAAGAGAGATTAAAGTGTACATGGATGTCAGGATCCTGATACTGAAAATCATAAACTAGACAGGAACACACAAAACGTCCTGTCCCAAATAACAGCTACAACAATGAAACAAGAAACCTCCATCTTAATGAAACTGCAATATAATACAAAGTTTCTGCAATATATTTAAGAAATATGAAGTGAAAAGCATTTAAAACAAGTGTCAGCCTCACCTCTTTCACAGGAGCGACCAAGATTGCCCGTCCCGGAGCAGTCACACACATAACGGTTCCACCCTTCCCTGCAGATTCCATTGTTTTGGCAGGGGTTACTGAGACACTGCTTAGGAGCCTCTTTACTGCAGGAGGGCTTTATGCCTGCTGCTTTCTGCACCTCAGCTATGCGGCGGATGTCTTTGCTCTGACCACTGATGAAGAAGTCACGGATGCAGCCTACATAACCATAGTTGAGCAGAGCAGTCCACACCTCAGTAGGAAACAACATATCAGCTTTATTTTCTGGCAGTCCTCCTAGATACAGGCTTTCATCTAGGTCAAGAATCTCACTGTTTCCTGGGGCTTGATACGGTGTGCGAATTGTGTTGATAGAGATGGTACCTGGAATTCAACAATGCCGGAGAAAAATGTGAGACTGTGCAAAGTAAATCCTGTTATGTATTAGAGCAGGGGTGGCGAACGTCGGTCCTGGAGAGCCGGAGCCCTGCAGAGTTTTGCTTCAACCCTAATAAAACACACCTGAACAAGCTAATCAAGGTCTGAAGGGTTACTAGAAAGCTACAGGCAGGTGAGTTTTAATTAGGGTTGGAGCTAAACTCTGCAGGGCTGTGGCTCTCCAGGACCGGAGTTCGCCACCCCTGTATTAGAGAATAAAGTAAAAATAAGATGCCTGATAACAGTTCCTATGAATACATATTTGAATGTATTCACAGTTGTAAACCATTATAATACACAGCTCCATTGTTAGGTAAGTTTTAATATGTAAATAAATGTGGATAAAATACACAATAACCCTTAGTAAGGGTTAATGTGTAAATAAATAAATAAATAAACAAATACATACATACATAAATACAAAAATACATACATACAAGAGGTACAGGTTACACACCACCACCTCATCAATGATCGTTTCAAATCACATAGAGACTGAAATTACATGAAATATATATTTAAACATTAGACAAGCTGCACTCTCTTACAGCTTGCACTTACATGCTAAAAAGCAAATTCACACATTCATGATTATGTGTGATTAGACTATTGTAATGCATTACTGAGTGGATGTGCCACTGGTTTATTAAACAACTTTGGGATGCTCATATTGACCATTTGTTGCATGGTTAAAGAAAAATATGCTATACATATTTGTTAACTCAAGGGGGCATGTCGACACATGCAACCACGTGTACGTATTTCCCTGAGCAAGTAAAATGAAGTACTGTGTGGGACCATTTTGACAGAAAGGGTGACAAAGTCACTTGCAAAATATGATATGTGGTATTAATAAACACAGCAGTAGTACAAATACATTGCAATATCACTTGCAAAGCAAACATCCACAAGCATTGTGTGATGAAGGACAACAAACTTTGCCCTCAATGTTATCAGGGAGAAGACGCAATGCACAGCGATCTAAGGAGATAACACAGAGAATCTGTTCAATGATAGTAAAATAAATTTTGCCCATCAGTGGTGAAGGTTTTCAAAAGCTATTCAGCTACATTGAGCCCAATTACGTAATCCCTTCAAGACATATTATTACCCATAGATTTGAAGACTGTTTTGATGCACTTAAAACACAACTTGATAGCAGAAAGTTATTGGACCTTAAGACTGATTGCTAGACAGCACTCACAACGGACAGATTATATAACAATAATGTGCCACTACATCGATAAGCACTGGCAAATTAATTCAGCTGTCCTACTAACACAGAGTATGCCAAGCAGACACACATCTGAGAACCTCACACCTAAACTAATTGACGCGGTGAAGACTTAGGGACTTACTGGGAAAGTATCGGCATATGTTCATGACAATGCACGCAACATTATGGCTGCAAACTATCCAGGAGCAGAGAACTGGGAGACAATTCCCTGTTTTGCTTATACACTACAGCTAACTGTAAATGATGGATTTAATGTGTTTGTGCATTGGGTTATCATTGCAGCTGGGCGGGCTGTCCAACACTTCAACCACAGCACCCCTGTATGCAAGGCACTAGAAGCTAAACAAGAACAAATGAAACTTCTGAAACACCAGCTTATTCAAACGTGTAAAACAAGATGGAACTCTGACATGTTCAGAAGACCTTTTAAACAAAGGTGGGCTGTTAGAGCTGTTCTGTCTGACTGAATGGTAACAAAGCTGCAAGATGCCAGAACCCTCGAGATGGCAGATGATGGCAGAGATTGTGGCAGTGTTGGAAACTTTAAAATGTGCAACTATCATAATGTCAACAGATTAAAACGTGTCAGTTTCCATTTAACCCATCGCCTCCTAAACACACAGCTGATGAGAGCCGAGGATGACGACCACAGAGTGACAGAGTTCAAGGCAAAGGTTCGGCAATACTTATTATTATTATTATTGTTATTATTATTTTCATTTTGCATTTGTATGTTTGCGTTTTTTATTGGGTCATAGTATTTTTAATGGATAAGGTTACCAGCACTGCAAACGTCAAGCTTTGTGAAAATATTGGCTTTATGCAGTAGTTCGAAGGCATCTGGGATGAAGGAATAAGGATATTTTACTTTTATTTTGCTGAAGGACCGGATATCTATACAGAGCTGTACGCCTCCATCCCTTTTGGCCACAAAGAAGAAGCTGGAAGCAGCAGGGATATGGATGGAGCTGGATCACCTTTTCCACATATTCCTCCATGGCTTTCTGCTCTGGGAGGGAAAGTGGGTAAATTGGCGCTGGCTCACCAGGTAGGAGGTTAATAGCGCAGTCCCGTGATCTGTGTGGTGGTAAATAAGAGGATCATTGCATCCTAGAAGTAGGCGTAGCAAGGGAGAATAACCACAGACTGTTGATCCACTAGACTCTTGATTGTGGTGGGGTTTACAACCCACGGCGGAATATCAGGTGACTTGGGAAGGAAAGGACCAGGAAAGGGCAGGTGAGTGTTTTACAAACTCTGGGTGCCCTAAGATGATGTCAAGCAGATGATTTCTCCAAAACTAGGAGGATGATGTTCTCAGTTTGCAGGCAGACTACTTGCAGCTTAAAAGGACCAACATTGTATCAGAGAGTTCCTTTTCCCTAGGGTTTTACAATTATTGAGTGGATCTTATACATGAATTCACAAGCCCTATTCCAGAGATGGAGGTGCTGGCAAAATTAAGTTACTGCATGGACTCGCTGCTTTGTATGGGCTCACTGCCTGATTTTAGAGTGCCAGAGACTAGGTTGGCAGTGGAAAGACGTGCACTGCAGGGCTGGCGACTCATTGATACAGTTTTTCATCCGATTGGCAACCCTGGTGGAAAGTTGAATAAAGTGTTCAAACCCCATTGCATCATCATAGGCAGAAGCTGGAATACAGAACTTTAAATCAAGTTGTTCTCTCACAGATGAGTCATTTGTTTGATGGGTAAATACCTCACGGAAGTGGGCGATGAAAACTTAGAGGAACTGGGTGGCCAGGCTGACTCGGCTCCCTGCCATATCCCTGTGGGTCCGCCTTGGCTCTCTGGACCCACAGTGTCACCCTGGCTCCTCTACTCTCCGTCTCCACCCTGGGCTTCACCTCCATCAGCTCTGTCTGGATCAATCGGCCCTCTGGTGTCATCAGGGAGTCTCTATCCATACGGGGGATATTGAAATCGTTTATGAATGAGCGCTCACTGTTCACTTGCACTTTTGATTTCACAGTCACGTGTACTCCCTGTAAACGGAAAACATCTTACAAGATAAGATATTTGTCAATGAGCTCAGAATCTGTTGAGCAGCAAATCTTCCACCATGGTCTTGATAGTCATCTCATCTTACTCCCGTGATCAGTGTAATCTGACTCCTGCAGCTCGTGTTGGATGCAGGGTTGTCAAGTCTGCATTTTTTTTTTTTTTTTTTTTCATGGAATTGGGCTACTTTTAAATTGTTGCAGTGGGTTGATTTTTCCCTCGTGGGTTAAAGGTTTGAAATTGTGCATAAATTGCATTCTACCCATGATAAACTGCGCGAGATGTCAAGGCCACAGGTAGGAAGCATTTGAGCTGTGTTTATGAATGTGCATAACAGTGACTGTAAAATATGCATTTTAGGTATGGAAATGACATATTTTGAGTTTTGATATTTGGGATATGGTCATTGTGCTACTTTAAGCTGTTCTTTTGTTCATTGTTTAGTCACGTTTCAGTTTATGTGGTTGCTATTTTTCCTGTTTCCCTAGATATTTCCAAGAACTGTGAATAAATTCTTTGTTTCTTTTTCTCCATCATCATGTGTCTTGTTACAGCCACTGCAATGTAACAGTATTCTGAATTTTTTTTTTTTTTTTTTTTTTCAGCTTTTCTTTTGGTTTTACTCATTGGATAGTTTGCTGGTTCACTAAGTTATGGGAGGTGATCATACCAAATAATTTAGACAACAGACTTTAGCTTAGGTATTTCAGAATCGTGTGCAATGAGATTGATGCACTGGTTAGTTCAGTTATCTAATTACACGATCTGTTGAGGCAAAGTCACATGAGTTATTTGTTGTGCATCAAGGAATTTATTCAGTAAAAGTTTCCATAGCTGTTCATTTGCATGATTTCTTAGCCCAGCCAATCTATTCACAATGACAGCATTCCAACTGTAATTTTTAACCACCCACTCCATGCCCATTGTTTTTGCTATAGCTCTAATTAACTTCCTCTTTTCTTTTAGCATCCAAATTGCTTGCTTTTCTTTCAGAGTCAGCTTCCTCGTCTTCATCCTGGTTTGTGTGTGTCATCATCGAATGCAAGACTTAGAATGCAGAAGCAATGGATATAACTGATAAGACACGTTCCCTGCTTTTAATATTTGAAGAATTAATGCAACAGGACACAGCTGATCACTTAGAAAGACTTGTGAGGCAACTGTTCCAATACTTATGCTCAAATCAAATAGTGGGATGAACTCTAAAAGTGCTGTCCTTTTTATTTGGTAAAACATGTATGTGTCGAAAGACCTAATAATAAAATGTGACATTCTGTAGTTTTGTCTCATATTCATCTTTTAATCATATTTGCAAATGTCTTGACTCCACAACAGAGAAAGCAATTTTGTCTTTACTGCTCCAATACTTATTGGCACTGTGTGTGTGTATATACAGTGGGTACGGAAAGTATTCAGACCCCCTTAAATTTTTCACTCTTTGTTATATTGCAGCCATTTGCTAAAATCATTTAAGTTCATTTTTTTTTTTCCTCATTAATGTACACACAGCACCCCATATTGACAGAAAAACACAGAATTGTTGACATTTTTGCAGATTTATTCAAAAAGAAAAACTGAAATATCACATGGTCCTAAGTATTCAGACCCTTTGCTGTGACACTCATAAAATTAACTCAGGTGCTGTCCATTTCTTCTGATCATCCTTGAGATGGTTCTACACCTTCATTTGAGTCCAGCTGTGTTTGATTATACTGATTGGACTTGATTAGGAAAGCCACACACCTGTCTATATAAGACCTTACAGCTCACAGTGCATGTCAGAGCAAATGAGAATCATGAGGTCAAAGGAACTGGCTGAAGAGCTCAGAGACAGAATTGTGGCAAGGCACAGATCTGGCCAAGGTTACAAAAAAATTTCTGCTGCACTTAAGGTTCCTAAGAGCACAGTGGCCTCCATAATCCTTAAATGGAAGACGTTTGGGACGACCAGAACCCATCCTAGAGCTGGCCATCGGCCAAACTGAGCTATCGGGGGAGAAGAGCCTTGGTGAGAGAGGTAAAGAAGAACCCAAAGATCACTGTGGCTGAGCTCCAGAGATGCAGTCGGGAGATGGGAGAAAGTTGTAGAAAGTCAACAATCACTGCAGTCCTCCACCAGTCGGGGCTTTATGGCAGAGTGGCCCGACGGAAGCCTCTCCTCAGTGCAAGACACATGAAAAGCCCGCATGAAGGACTCCAAGATGGTGAGAAATAAGATTCTCTGGTCTGATGAGACCAAGATAGAACTTTTTGGCCTTAATTCTAAGCGGTATGTGTGGAGAAAACCAGGCACTGCACATCACCTGTCCAATACAGTCCCAACAGTGAAGCATGGTGGTGGCAGCATCATGCTGTGGGGGTGTTTTTCAGCTGCAGGGACAGGACGACTGGTTGCAATCGAGGGAAAGATGAATGCGGCCAAGTACAGGGATATCCTGGACGAAAACCTTCTCCAGAGTGCTCAGGACCTCATACTGGGCCGAAGGTTTACCTTCCAACAAGACAATGACCCTAAGCACACAGCTAAAATAACGAAGGAGTGGCTTCACAACAACTCCGTGACTGTTCTTGAATGGCCCAGCCAGAGCCCTGACTTAAACCCAATTGAGCATCTCTGGAGAGACCTAAAAATGGCTGTCCACCAACGTTTACCATCCAACCTGACAGAACTGGAGAGGATCTGCAAGGAGGAATGGCAGAGGATCCCCAAATCCAGGTGTGAAAAACTTGTTGCAACTTTCCCAAAAAGACTCATGGCTGTATTAGATCAAAAGGGTGCTTCTATTAAATAATGAGCAAAGGGTCTGAATACTTCGGACCATGTGATATATTTCAGTTTTTCTTTTTGAATAAATCTGCAAAAATGTCAACAATTCTGTGTTTTTCTGTCAATATGGGATGCTGTGTGTACATTAATGAGGAAAAAAATGAACTTAAATGATTTTAGCAAATGGCTGCAATATAACAAAGAGTGAAAAATTTAAGGGGGTCTGAATACTTTCCGTACCCACTGTGTATATATATATAATAAATCCTATCCCAAATCCTTCATATATTGGGCCGCCTCATACCACACTGTTTGTTTCTTTCTCGAACGACAGATGGACTCGCCTGGTCCAGATGGCATTCTGTTCGATTCAATTCCACCGGCGCTGCTCGAGGAGCGCCTCTCATCGTCCCGATCGCAGTCGTTTTTTCCGAGTGCTCCTGTTCAGTCGTGCACATTCCTGGGCTCATAAGCGTTCACTCCCAGGCTCCGCCCTCTCTGTCAGTGGGATCTGCAGGCCGGGATCACCATCATCGTTCGTGTGGTGGATGCGGAAAATGGAATCCTCGCTGTCCATGCGAGTCGCTTCTCCGGCGCTCAACTTCCGATAGCCTTCCTCAGCGCTCCCATCGCATGCCTTCCAGAGCAAGCACAACATCAGTAACTGAACCACGGATCGCCTTCAACACGCACTTAAATCCAAGGTATCCAATTCAATCGTGCAGATAACAAACAATTATTCCAACTATATTCAGTATCAATAAAACTTCTGTCATAACAAACTTTGAGCCCTCAGCACTTCCGGCAACTCCTAGTGAGTCACTCTCCGCCACACGTGACATCACGAGAAATTCTTCTCCACAGCATCAGACAGCAGCTCTCCCTAGCAGCAGGCACGCTATAATTCCACCTGGACTTGCTCAAACTGATATCTCCCAAACAATTCTTCTCTTCTCTATGCTCACACTTTACTCATATAAAACCCTGCTCACAAACATCTTTTCATCCCAACATCCATTCCTATACCCTTCCCTTCACCTGATTACAGCAATACGGCCCACAGCCCAAAAACATGCAGGTTGGTTAAATTGAACATTCTAAATGGTTCCTCCTCGACTCGAGTGTATAGCAGACTTGTGTATGGATTGATTCTTGTATGGATTAACTGGTCCTCGCCATGAATATAGCCACAGATGCTGGAATGGCTTAAGAAGTAAATAAACAACAAGCAATCAGCAATACGGCTCCGTGTTCCCTAATAATTCTCAATTGCTACTTCTAAATCCAGATGCCTCATTCAGTGTCCCTTGGGACCTTACCTCATGTAGGCCAGCCTGGTCTCCTTCAACCTCCAACTCCATTTCCAAATGGTCTATCCCTCCATCCCTCCCTTCATCCCTCCCTCCACCACTCCCTCCACCAATACCCTCTCATCCCGCTATCTTGCAACAAACCCCACTCACAAACATCCTTTCATCCCAACATCCATTCTTCCACCCTTCCTTCAGCCGTTTACAGCAATATGGCTCTTGTGTCTTATTCTCCCCTTTCTCCCTCCCTCCCTCTCTCCCTTCCTCTATTCATACCCTCTCATCCCTCCATCTAGCAAAAAACCCCACTCACAAACATCCATTCATCCCAACGTCCATTCTTCCACCCTTCCTTCAGCCTATTCTCCCCTCTCTCTATACCTCCTTATCTAACTCTCTCTCTACACCCTCCCTCCACCAATACCCTCTCATCCTCAATAATCCCCCACTCAAAAAACATCCTTCCATCCCAACATCCATTCTTCCACCCTTACTTCAGCCTTTTTACAGCAATACGGCTCTCATGCTTCCTAATAATTCTCAGTAGCCACTTTTACAGTCCAGAAGCCTCGTCCAGCACCACTACCTCACACGGTGAAGTCTGGATTCCTTCAATCTCCAATTCTATTTCCAATCAGTCTATATTTTTCACCTCCCTCCATCAATACCCTTTCATCCTGCCATCCCCCTCCCTCCCCTTCCGCAGCAGCTCCGTCCCCTTCAGTCATTTCTAAGTGCCATCAAACTCATTATCTAGCAGGCCACGGAGATCCTTCGGAGTCTTCTGTAAAGGTCCCTATTACTTTGCTGTACACCTCACTTCGGCTGCAGAAGCAGACCTAGGAATTTCAACTTTCTCTCCGAAGCACTATGCTGAATTTAACCAATAACTACACACTCCCTTACGTCCTTCACCTTATGGACGACTTCCTAACGTTACACCTCCATCGCACCACTGCGATCAGGATTTCCACACTAATCAAGGTTTTCATCAAACTCAACATTCCATTTTCAGAGCAGAAAACCTCAGGACCTCTTACCACCATCAAATTTTGGCCATCACCCTTGACTCATTTCAGTCTCATTCATTTCAAGCATCTTCACCCTTTACAAATCCACCGAATCTCACTGCTTCTTTCCAACTTCTATTAACAGATAGATGTTCAAGCATCAGCTACTTACACTTCTAGGCCACCTCAACTATGCCATCCGGATATTTCCTCAAAGGAAATCCTTCTTGTCCAACCTCCTGTCTAAGCAGCAGCCATATTAGATATATTAGACCAGTCATATTAGATGATGCATGCAAATGGAAATGACCCTCTGGCAACAATTCCTCCCATCCCAGAACAGCATCTTATATCTCTATAATATCTATATATCTCATCTCGATGACTTCCAACTATACTGATGCAGCACCTTCAATAGGCTTCGACGGCCATTATGGTGGGCGCTGGTTTTCCTCCGAACGACCTCCAGAGTTCAGTTCCCTCAGTCCACAGTCAAGCGCTTTCTCCACCAGATTTATGAAATATACCCCATTATCATGGCGCCATCCTTTGGGGGCATGAATGGTCAAGAAAATCAATACCCATCTACTCGGACAATGCAGTGGTAGTTAAAAATGATAAACAAGGGAAATCGTGTTCTGCTGTTATTATGCAATCATGTGCAGGCTCACTTAATATCCGCCCGACTGCAATTCCTCCTCCAATCAGCTCATATACTGGACACCTCATTCTCATAGCCAACTCATCATCTCATTTCTCTTTTCAGAAATCCAGAGCCTTAGCCCAGAATCAAAATTCATTCTACTCCAGCCCAATGCTGACCTAAAAATCTTACAAACACTTCTCAAAAGCCATACTTAATCACATTTCCCAGAGCGTGCTTCAGGGTACTTCACCGGCTGGAACTGCTCCAAGCTCACCATTCCTTCTATCAGTTTCCTTTCATCAACCGACATGCTGCCCTTACGACTTAATTTCTTACGCTCGTTCCTTCTTAAAAGATCCAAACGTGCTCTTTCCAAACCTACTTATCAGGAATCAACTTCTTCTATAAACCAACCACTGGCAACAATTACCCTGCTATCTCTCATTCTCACACATCCATGCTCGTTAAAGGCTTATGAAACAAGAACCTATGCCAAACCACCAAACGCCTTCCATTAACCAGAAACCTACTTAGCCTCTGCATAATCTACTACGATCATGCTATCCAAATCCCGAGACTGATCAAACTTTAGACTTCATGTTCTCGCTGGCATTCTTCGGCTTCCTATGATGCTCAAAACTCGCTCTGAATCCTCTACATTTAATCCTTCTATCCTCTCCTGTATTTAGGAGATCACTATCCTCTCCTCAGATACTCTCATCTTCACCCTTCGAAGAAGCAAACTGAACAATTAGGAACATCGTTTCCTATCTACATCGTCTGTCCATACTCCTCCTGAGTTCTTTCGAATCTATTTCCGAATATGTCCGCTCTTGACACGCAGGCCAAGCACTTCCTAAAGATCCGCTCTTCCTTACAGAAACCAGAAACTGGCCACAGCAACATCAGCAACCAGACGTGGAATCTCAGATGAGACTATCAGAACCCTTGGCTGCTGGTCATCTTGAGCATACCACGCCTACGTCTGCAAAAACATCTAGTTCTCCATCAAGCCCAAGCTTACCTCAGCTCTTCCCAACTTAGGTGGTCCTAATAGTCTGGCCTAAATATACAAACAAGATGATAACCCCATCCTGAGTCTCTCTGGGCCATCAATTCCAGACGCCCAAATCAACCTGACCATCATCCTATCCCCTTTACCTTTTCATCCTCTTCCAACTCATCCCTAATATTCTGAACAATAAACTATTCATTTACATATTTGGTTGCGGTGTGGTCCTTGCTTGTGAAATATATATATATATATATATATATGGGAAGATGGCAAATCAAAATAGTAGTGAATTTACTACTGCTATTTCTATTTATTTTTTAGTGCACAGTAGTCAACATTTGAAGTGGATCAAAACCTTTCATCAAAGTTGTTCTAAAATATAAAACCAAAATGCGTTCTTGTCTTAGGACAACTTTGATTAACATTTTTGATCCATTTCAAATGTTGACTACTATGTATCTCTGTGCATATGTTTCTTCATGTAAGGCGTACAGGGCACCACAAACCAAAAACAAACCATGCTTCTGACCACAAGTGGAGAGCTGTAGTTCCAACCACACAACCTTGTCATATGGTTTGTGAATGGTTGTTTGAACGGTAGTTTCAGGAAACATCAAATCATTGAACTATGTTTGTAAAAATGGAATATGTGACCATAGTCAGCCAATGAAATTCATGTTACTTATGGTACAAAAGTCAGCAAAATGTTACCTGATCTTCCATCCCTCTGGAAGTCCACATGATACCACTCTCCATCGTTCACTTTTTTGTTCACAGCCAGTGTCTTGGTTGTGCCTGATCCCATATCCAGAAGCAGATACAAAAGACCATCCAGCATCTCAATGGCAAAGAAGTCTACCTTCTGTGTGAAAGGGCTCTTGGCCTCTTTTGTCTGTTGCTTAGGTTTCCCATGGCTAAAGAGGAGAAGTCCATTGGGCTCAGTGGTGCGGAAGTCAAAGGAAATAGAACCGGTTTTCTTAGTGTTCCATTTAGGAAGTGTGATAAAGGATTCTGGTGTCTCAAAAGTGATGGGATCTAATGTGGCAACATTCTCACACTTAAAGGCAACAACTCCATGGATCTTCATTTTTGGGTCGCCTTTAAAGGCCAGTCTGAACAGCTCCAGTCGAACATCATTGTTTTTATACGCAACCTATAAATATAAAACAATGTCAATTGAACAGAAATAATTTAAGACACTTTTGATCTAAACTGTGTTTGCAGAACCATTACATCAATGGGAGACTGATTGATATAATCATATAAAGATTAATTACAAGTGATTTGCACCTGTTTTGTTCTGCAAATGCAATTTAGACTATTTCTCTCTTGAAATGAATGCATCTATGAACATAGCACAAACAAAAGCTTTATAATACTTTTTAAAGCTCTATAAAGCTTCCTCTGTACATCTTATAACAGGTTCTTTACCTCCCTTAGACAGCCCATAAAGTTGTTGCTAACAGGTGATCCTGGCAGGTCGGCTGTACTAGGACTTCCTCCAACATAGAAAAAGTCATCAGATCCAAGCATGGTGTAGTCTTCTTGAGTATATCCTGTGGTGGTTAGTATTCCATCCACAGATATTGTTACCTAAAGAACAAACCACAGGAAAAAGGATATACAAATGCCAGTTTACTACTGTCTGAATTTCTGTTTCTTTTGTAGATACGCAATGCATAATATGTAATAACGCAGTGGGGACCTGTAAGTGCTCACAGCATCTGAAGCCCTATAGAATCACAGCAGTTCATTGGTTGATGGTGCTGGCATGAATCCGAAGGAGCTTCATACCAGCACCTTTATAGGCTAACCATCAGATTTTCCTATTTTCTGTGCATTATAGTTTCAGTCTGTTTTGTCTAGCCGCTCACCTTAAAGTGAGTTATTCCCCTTTCGAGTGACAAGATGATGTTCAATGAGTTCTCCCTCAAAGCATGCACTTCATTGTCTGTGATGATATGCACATCATGTGTCTCCTATTCAGGGTCTGGATGCTGAACTGACCACTGTTGGTGATATTACAGACAGAGACAAAGCCTTTCTGTTGGATGTGGCCATGCCTCATTCGGGGCTCTTTGGTGACAATATTTAGCTGGTAGTAAAGAAGATCAGTTCAATAAAAAGCAGACAGCTATTTTCCAACACTAGCACCCTCGCAAAAAGAGAGACAAACCACCCACTTCCTTGGCACATTTGTGATACACAAACCTATGCAGTAACAGTATAGCCAATGGAACTAGCCAATGGCCTACTGCATAGCTTTGTGCATCTTGCAGAAAATCAATGGCACCAAGGGCACATTCATAAGGGTGCTGCACTTTAGCACCATCAACCAATGAGTTGGTGTGATTCTATAGGGCTTCAGAACTTGTGACCACTCTCATGTTCCCCATTGTCACTACACAGTGTCTTTGGAATCCAGGGTTACAGTCAGTAAAACAGACATTTTCCTCTATTTTCTTTAGACTTAAACCCATTTTTATGTCTCGTTTTTTTTTTTTTTTTTTTTTGCATAAATTTGAAGGGATAGTTTTGAAGACTTCATTTACTTAAATGTAATCAGGTGTTGATGTATTAAACCGAAGAATGTGTTAGTAATGCCCCATAGCAATTTAAAATTAATTGACAGACACAAAAATGGTGTTAGTAACTAGGAAAGTCTTTTTGGTATGTTTGCTTGTAAGTAAATTAAAAGGAAACCATGCAACAGGTTTAAAATCTGTTTGAAGCAGTGCCACAGTTTGGTGAAGAAATTAAAATCTTATGCCACTTTCTTTTTTTGTGCATTCACATAAAATCTGACTTTACTTTTTAAGTTAATTTTATGTGTATATAGAGTAGCATCATATTAAATTATGATATCTAAAACATTTCAAAAAGTGGCACAAGGAGGGACTAGAGTAAAAAAAACAAACAAAAAAAAAAAACAAACAGAGTTAAAGACAAACATAGATTATGGATGAATTTTATCAGCACAGCATTTTGCAGACCATGCAGAGAGGGAGGGAACAGAACTGACTGTGGCAGCTAGGACATGTTTCAAACTACTGCTATGTAAAAATCTAAAAAATAACCAACCAGTTACATTTTTTTTTTTTTTGTCTACAAATAAAGGAAAGATTAAAAAGAAAAAAAAAAACACAGCATACTCAAAATAAGAATCAATTAGAATAATATCTACCGAACAATGTAGTTTGTTTACCATAGCATGTCCAATGCCTGAGTGCTTTGTGGAAAAGTAGGAGAAAGGAAATTAAAAAGTGTGAATAGAATAAGGATTGTTACTCAAAAAAAAATAAATAAATAAAGATGCGATGATTACCAAGGTTAGTACATAGTTTGTTAAAGATTAAGAAACAGTTGGTTAGTGGCATGACACATTCCATGAGCAAGGTTAGTTTTACAAAGCATATTAGTAACTGCATAAAAACAAACAATAATTGATATGCTTAAACTGTATGTGATGGATTACTGTTAGTATCTGACTTTAAGGTCCCACTTTATATTAAGTGGCCTTAACTGCAATGTACTTACATAAAAATAAGTACAATGTACTTATTGTGTTCATATTGAATTGCAAAACACATTTTATACTATTGAGATGGGATAAGGGTAAGGTTAAGGACAGGTTTGGTGGTATAGGTAGGTTTAAGGGTGGGTTAAGGCATAAGGGATGGGTCAACAGTTTAATTATAAATGTAGTTACAGAAATGAATTATAGATGTAATTACATGCAGTTATTATTTTATTTATTTATTTATTTTTATCTATTTATTTTAAATATAAGTACAATGTAAAAACCTGTACACTAAAAGTGCATTGTACCAAATGATTAATTTAAATGTAAATACATAGTAGTTAGGGCCACTTAATATAAAGTGGCCTTAAGTCTAGTTTCTAGATTAATAGTTGCTTGGTAATCATAAACAAGGCCTCTCCTGGATTATTGCTTTATTAAAATTAAGTGTCATTAATTTTGTGTATACTTTGCTGTGTTTTGTTTACTCACCATGAGCCAGATTTACTAACATCTTGTGGCAGCACAAACCGTCTTTTGGCGTTAAAGAACTACTCTCGGGATTTACTTAAGACACGCAGTGAAAAATTAGCTGAAGAGGTGCGGAAGGTTATTTTCGCGGCTGACCTTATTGCATATGCATTTGTAGGAGTTTCACTTTCAGGCACAAAATTTTATGGGAGGAGAGTATTTAAAATAATAATACAAGGTGATTTACTAAGGTTTGCAGTAGTCAGTTTACTGTTATTTGCACCATTATGTAACGCCTCTCAAAAAACGTCTTAACTCATTTTGCTGTTGACATGGCTGCAATAGTTGCTTATTTGGTAGATTGTGCTAGTCATTATGGATATGAGATGGTTGCATCTTTGCTCTTTAATTTGGTTATTAAATAACCCACAGAACTTTCCACTCCCATCAGCACTTTTATTGGATTGCTGTCGTCTGCTAATTTGCTCTGTTTAGTAAATCTGGCCCAATCTTTGCTATTTAGTTGATACTCATTTTACCATAAAAAAAATGGACATCATGGTCCTGTTCCAAAACCTAGTGTGCTGTCTATACTGTCTAAATAGCCAGGTAATTTAAACCCAATTGTACCTCACAAATTAATGATTTGGAATGCATTACATACAGTGGATATTAAAGGTCTACACACCGTTTGTAAAATTGCTGCTTTTAATGAATCCAAGTAAAACCATGTCAGATATTTTTCCATATTTAATGTTCTATTGAAATCAACTAAATTCATGTAACAAACAAATAAACTTTTAGGGGGAAAAAAGAAAATTCACACATCTCAACTAATACTGGATTTAACAATCTTTTGATTTTAATATGATTTGATTTTTAACCTTTTTAATTAAATAAGACTATATCAACTTAGAACATCCTAATTTGTCAATGTTTTACCAAAACATAAAAAAGAGCTCCAGGTCATATTGCAGAGGGATCGCTGTTCAAGTTATACCACAAGGAATTTTTTATTTTTTATTTATTTATTTATTTATTTTTTGAAACCATTGCTGCTGTATTTACTCTGTTGTTATCATTCTGAAAGTTGAAATTCCTATTTTTATCTTCAGGTTTTTAATGGAGGCCTGCAAAGTTTTGCCAAAATATTCTGGTTTTTGGGACTTTCTGTGATTCCTGCTACACTGTAAAAAAATAAATTCATAAAATAACAAAAAAAGTACTGGGAGCTCATTACACACAACATTATCCATTAATTTTATGGACATTTCTGTTAACTCTAATTCACAATGCAATGAAGTGTTAAATTCAAAATACTGGTAAAACTCCTGTAAAAAATAAATATGGAAATATTTCTTCAAATTATAAAGGAAACTGTGTCCTGTTTTTACAGATTTTTTTAGAGTGTATCTTGTCTACTGCCCCAGTCCCAACTGAAGAGAAGCAGCACTATAGCATGATGCTTGAACCACAATACCTCATAGCCCAGACATAGGAAGAAAACAGAAAAATTGTTGTCAAAGGCAGCAAGTGACCAGTACTTTCTAGAAATTCATGCAGCTCCTTAATGTTACTGCAAGTCTCTTGGCAGCTCCTTGATACATTTTCATCTTGTTTTCACATCAATTTTTGACAGGTACCCTTTTCAAATCTCCACTTTTTGATGATGGCCTTTATAGTATTCCATGGCACATCTTAATGTTTTGGGAAAAAAATTTAGGAAAAAAAGAAAAAAAAAACTCTTTACAATGAGATCCCAGCACACACTTTGTAAGCTTATTGAAGGCCATGTCTTTAGCAGTAAAATGAAACCAAGAATATGCTAAAGAAAATCCTACTGATCTTTATTCCGAGTTAATCAGAATCCCTTAAATCATGCCGGAATTATTATAATTACTTTTCAGTAAGACTTTGAATGTGGCTAATTCCAAACAGAGTACCATGTCTTATTATAAAAAAAGTGTGCATATTCATACAACAACATAATTTTTGGTTTTTATTTTTCCTTATTCCTTAAGTTTCTTACATGCTTCTTACATGAATTTTAATGGTTTTATTATTGAAAAAAAAAAGATGGAAAAAGATCAAACATGATTTTTAAATAGATAATTTTGTACATCTCAAAAAGCTGAAGTTTTATCAGGGGTGTGCAAATTTTTTCCACAGCCGTCAAGGGCATCTTTGTTAAAAGTTACTCACACATGCCATACCAATGTCACGAATCGCACCTCTGTGGCTTTCTCCGATCGCCACCGGAGGGCACCTTCACCAGAGTACTAATCTCATTTGGACTGCATTACCCACATGCCCCGTGCCTTGGCCTGATTACCTGCCCAGGTGTTCCTCATTTCCTACCCCTATTTAAACTGTGCTCTTCTCCTCAGCTGACGCGAAGTCTTGTTTGCCCCGGCCACAATTCTGAGCGTTTCTCTGATTCTTTGATTCTCTGTGTTTTGACCTAGGACTGTTTATTGATCTCTGATTGTCTGCCTGTTGCCTTCTGACCCTTTTGAGCCTGCCTTATCGTCTTTGATTCTCTGCTGCCTGCCCTGACATTAGCCCTGTATCTGTTCTTGATTTTGGATTGACCCTGCCTGTTTATTATTATTAAAGTATTATCGCAAATGGATCCAAACGCTTCAGACTCTTCATCACAGAAGACTTCGCCACAACAGGATCCAGCGACTATGTATCATCTGGTTACCGAAGTTTCTTCACAAGCCTCCATGCTAGCTGCCCACCAACAACAACTCCTCAAGCTCACTTCACTCACAGAGGAATTGGTAAGAACCATGCAAACACTCACCCCGCCCTCTGCTGCATCGGCTCCACCAGCCGCAGCGTCTGCTCGCCCAGACTCTAGTCTGAATCAGTCCAACAGTAATCCTCGTCTCAGCCTACCTGATAAATTTGACGGAACCACCACCAAGTGTAAAGGGTTTTTGCTTCAATGTTCTCTGTTCATTAATCAGCAACCCCATCTGTACCCCACAGACGACAGCAAGGTTTCTTTTATATGCTCTCTATTGACTGGGAAGGCATTGGACTGGGTTACCGCTATATGGGAGGGAAGACACATGACCCTTCCTTCACATGCAGATTTCCTCCGCCAGTTTCGAGAGGTGTTTGAGCACTCTGCGGGAGGGAAAGAACCGGGTGAGCAATTACTCAGTCTGCGTCAGGGTAAAGACACCGCTGCTGAGTACACGTTAACTTTCCGCACGCTGGCAGCTCAAACAGGCTGGGAAGATAACCCACTTAAGTTACTCTACCGTAAAGGACTCACTGCTGACCTGCAATCGGAGCTGACTTGTAGCGATGAGGGCAAAACTCTGGAGCAATTCATGGAAATTGCCATTCGCATAGACAATTTGATGCGAGCTCGACGAGGTGCTTATACCACTCGCCCCAGCGTATCACCCTCCTTCAGCTCTGACCCCGAACCCATGCAAATCGGCTTAACTCGCCTTCACCCTGAGGAGAGAGAAAGAAGAATCCGGAACCATCTTTGCTTGTACTGTGGACAACCCGGACACCTCCGCGCTTCCTGTCCCACCAGACCTGTTCGCCAAAATCCTGCTTCGGTGAGTTCTTTACCTTCTGGGGAATCTTTAGAAATAAATGTCTGGTTAAAGATTAAGGAGAGATGGGTTGAAACAGTAGCCCTTATTGATTCTGGTGCAGCGGGTAACTTCATTGACGCATCATTCACTAAACTGCACGATCTTCCTCTTCTTACATGTGAACCCCGGGTGGCAGTGGCAGCGTTAGACGGACGTCCGTTAGGACCTGGGAGCGTAACTTTTGCCACCCAGGATCTAACCCTGAAAACCAGCACTATACATACTGAAACCATCCGACTGTTCGTCATTGATTCCCCACATCACCCCATAATTCTCGGTCTCCCGTGGCTGGAGAGGCACAACCCCACTATCTCCTGGACAGACCGACAAATAACTCAGTGGTCTCCCAACTGCCAACAACAGTGTCTAAAATCCCTCACCAAGATTTCTCCATTGGCTACCAACTCCGTTGAACCCAACCACTCGGGCTTGCCTGACGAATACAAAGACTTAGCCATTGCTTTCAGCGAGAAGAATGCCACACAGCTGCCTCCTCACCGAGCCCATGACTGTGCCATAGATCTGGTTCCGGGAGCTATGCCCACCAGGGGCCGAATATTTCCCCTTTCTCAACCCGAATCCGAAGCCATGAATGCCTACATTAAGGAGGAACTAGCTAAGGGATTTATTCGACCCTCTACCTCACCAGCCTCTGTGGGCTTCTTCTTCGTAAAGAAGAAAGATGGGGGTCTCCGTCCGTGTATCGACTATCGAAGCCTCAACGACATCACCATAAAATACCGTTATCCTCTTCCCCTGGTTCCGGCAGCACTTGAACAGTTGCGCAAGGCTAAATATTTCACTAAATTGGATCTCCGCAATGCTTATAATTTGATCAGAATCAGAGAGGGGGATGAATGGAAAACGGCCTTCTCCACTACTACCGGGCACTATGAATATCTCGTCATGCCATTCGGGCTTGCCAACAGTCCTTCAGTGTTTCAGGCGTTCATAAATGAGGTGTTCTGGGACATGTTACATCAATTTCTCATTGTCTACATTGATGACATCCTGATTTACTCGGAGTCTTACGAATCTCATGTTCAACAGGTCAGAGCTGTTCTTCAACGCCTCATTGAACACCAACTATATGCCAAACTGCAGAAATGTGAGTTTCATCAAACTCGCGTGGCCTTCTTGGGCTACATCATCAGTTCTGAGGGGGTAACCATGGACGATCGTAAGGTTCAGTCTGTCATCAATTGGCCACAACCAACCACAGTGAAAGAACTGCAACGCTTTCTGGGGTTTGCCAACTTCTATCGACGATTTATTAGAAATTTCAGTATTACTGCCGCTCCCCTCACATCTCTTGTCAAGAAAACCACCAATCGCTTACAGTGGACCCCAGAGGGTATCAAAGCTTTCCAACTGCTCAAAGAGAAGTTCACAACTGCGCCCATTCTTCACCATCCTGATCCAGAGAAGCAATTCATCGTAGAGGTCGACGCTTCCAAAACAGGGGTAGGCGCTGTACTATCACAACGTCAGGGTAACCCAGCCAAATTATTTCCCTGTGCCTACTTCTCCCGAAAATTGAACACAGCAGAGCAGAATTATGATGTCGGCGACAGAGAGCTCTTAGCTATAAAGTTTGCCCTCGAGGAATGGCGACACTGGTTGGAGGGAGCGAAATTGCCATTTGTAGTACTCACAGATCACCGCAACTTAGAGTACATTCAAGCGGCCAAACGTCTGAACTCAAGGCAGGCCCGATGGTCACTGTTCTTTGCTCGCTTCGACTTTAAAGTCACCTATCGGCCCGGTTCCAAGAATGGCAAGGCAGATGCCTTATCCAGACAATTTGATCAATCCCAAAGGAGCCCCAGCCACGACCCCATACTCCCTTCCACTTTGATCATAGCTCCTGTTCAATGGGACATTATGACTGAGATCATGGAGGCCCAGAATGCCGAACCAACTCCACCAACCTGCCCAGACGATCGCACCTATGTACCTCAGCATCTACGTAACCGTGTATTACACTGGATCCATGACACTCCCAGTGCTGGCCATCCCGGGATCACCGCGACCACTCACCTCACTACCAATCGGTTTTGGTGGCCCACACTGCAAGCTGATGTCATCCAGTTCGTTCAACAATGCGCCATCTGTAACATCTCTAAATCCTCCCATCAACGACCAGCCGGTCTGCTACAACCACTGCCCATACCTCAACGCCCCTGGTCGCACATTGCCATAGACTTTATCACAGATCTACCCACTTCCCGTAATTTCACGACTATCCTGACCGTGATTGATCGATTTTCTAAAGCATGCCGGTTCGTACCTCTATCCAAGCTCCCCACAGCATGGGAGACCGCTGTGGTCTTACTGGAGCAAGTCTTTCGATTCTATGGCTTACCTGAAGACATCGTGTCAGATCGGGGTCCACAATTCACCTCTTGGGTATGGCAGGCCTTCTGTAACCACTTAAACATCAACGTCAGTCTGACTTCTGGATACCACCCCCAATCCAATGGACAGGCAGAATGCCAGAACCAAGAGCTCACACGCTTCCTCCGTTCGTACTGTCACCAGAATCAGCAGGACTGGAGCCAGTATCTCATATGGGCTGAATATGCACAAAATTCCCTGCGAAAACCCTCAACTGGCCTTACCCCCTTTCAATGTGTCCTGGGATATCAACCACCCATGTTTCCGTGGTCTGGAGAACCCTCGGAGTTGCCGGCAGTCAACACTTGGCTTCAGAGAAGTGAGGAGGTATGGAACGCCGCTCATGTGCATCTACAACGGGCGGTACGAAGAGTTAGAGCACAAGCAGATCGTCACAGGAGAGAGCATCCCGAATACAGACCTGGGCAGTGGGTCTGGCTGTCATCCCGAGACCTTTGTCTGCGGCTTCCCAGCAAAAAGTTGAGTCCAAGGTACGTGGGTCCATTCAAGATCCTCAGACAAATAACCCCTGTTTCTTACCGTTTGGCTTTGCCCGCTAACTATCGTATATCTCCCACATTCCATGTCTCCCTGCTCAAGCCTGCCGGTGGTCCGAGAGGAGAGAGGGACCAGGACGAGGTTGCGGAGAGCAACACCCCTCCCTTGATCATCGATGGCGAGGTGGCCTACCGAGTACGAGAGATACTCGATTCTCGACGCCGAGGCAGGGAGCTGCAATACTTAATTGACTGGGAGGGATACGGTCCTGAGGAAAGATCCTGGGTCAGTTCACAGGATATCTTGGACCCCACGCTCATCTCTGACTTCCATCGGGATCACCCGGAAAGACCAGCTCCCAGGCCCCGTGGTAGACCTCGGAGTCAAGATGGACCTCGCTTCAGGAGCCGCTCGCAGGGAGGGGGCTCTGTCACGAATCGCACCTCTGTGGCTTTCTCCGATCGCCACCGGAGGGCACCTTCACCAGAGTACTAATCTCATTTGGACTGCATTACCCACATGCCCCGTGCCTTGGCCTGATTACCTGCCCAGGTGTTCCTCATTTCCTACCCCTATTTAAACTGTGCTCTTCTCCTCAGCTGACGCAAAGTCTTGTTTGCCCCGGCCACAATTCTGAGTGTTTCTCTGATTCTTTGATTCTCTGTGTTTTGACCTAGGACTGTTTATTGATCTCTGATTGTCTGCCTGTTGCCTTCTGACCCTTTTGAGCCTGCCTTATCGTCTTTGATTCTCTGCTGCCTGCCCTGACATTAGCCCTGTATCTGTTCTTGATTTTGGATTGACCCTGCCTGTTTATTATTATTAAAGTATTATCGCAAATGGATCCAAACGCTTCAGACTCTTCATCACAACCAATATTGCTTCTCGTGTGAAGTGCACAAGAAACCCGACCTAATTTACAGTTATGCCAGTGTTGCCATGTTACTAAGATAAAACACATGACAAATATTGGGAGTACTGTGCTTGTCACAGTCCATTCTGCAGTTGTTATAAAGAATGCATGTGGATGTTCCAATTTGGAGTGCAGATATGATGCCTAAACATGCTGTCTAAGCAATTCATTAGGTTTTGGAATGTCTCCAGGGAACAGTGCCTGAAATTGTTGTGGAAGGCCTAGAGGCAAGGTGTTGTTAAAGGCAAAGGCAAAAATATTTTCTTTTATTTATTGTCCTATTTTAAAAAAACTTTAGTCTGTTTCCATATTGTGCAGATTTATCTATAAATAAGCAACTTATTAATAAACAATAAATTTGATTTTACAAGGGTAGCCAACCCTGCTCCTTGAGAAAGTCCTGTCCTGGAAATTTTAGCTCCAATTTTAATAAAAGCCACCTGAACCAGCTAGCCAAGTAGATCAGGATTACTTGAAAATGATAGGTATTTACAGTAGCAAGGTTGGAACTGAAGATGGCAGGAAGATTGCTCTCAAAGTGCAGAGCTCACCCTGCTCTACTATCTAGCACACATGCCTGCAGACAATCATGGTTTTCAGAAGACATTTCAAGAGATACAAATGAGATAATAGGTATATAAGTATGACCCTCCTTAAAATAGGTACTTTTGGCTCTTAGGAATTATTTATATGGTAATGTTAATACCATATAAAGTGATAATTTCACTTAATGTAACACTATATTGACTAAATCATTACTTGTTTGATGCCCTTTTAGCTCCTGTAGCTCTATTACCTGACGCAAATTCCTTGTTACTTTTACATCATGCCATTCATTGTCATTAAATTTCCCATTGACTGGTTCCACCAGAGCTTCAAACGCTCCAGAACCCAAATTTATGATGAGTGACACCGCTCCGTTTTTCAGCGCCAGGTTGACATAGTCAGCAGATTTTCCCGTGTGAAGCATCAGTCCATTTCTCTGGAGTGTTTTGAATGACAGCGTGATTTCATCGCTGCTGCTTTGGATCGGGTTCAGAGAAAGGTCATAGCAGAAGTATTCTGAACCTTTGAATGTCGCCACATATTCTTCCATTTCTGAAAACAAAGAAGAAAAAAGATGGGTTAAAAACCTGACAAGGATGAATTCATCTCTAACCACGCTTCATCTAACCACACTTTGCACAGTTATTTTGACTATTGCACAAGCACACAACAACAACAGAAGATATAAATTATTTGGCTAGCACAAAGACGTGTACAGGTGACTGAGGTTGGCCAGAGTGACCTGTGATCTTGAAAAAAACAATCCATGAATTGTATGTTTACAATATCTATCTGTAGAAAACATTGTCTTATAGACAGTGCCTCTTCACCTATATGCCAGATATCTGCTCCTAAATGATGGCTACCACAGCCATCTTGTTCCTTCAGTTCCTGGTTCCCTTTCAAGGGTGCTCATGCTGCATCATTTCTTTGGGAACGCTTCTGCATATATAGCTCCGCCCATGTTCTTCTTAAGGGAAGTAAAATAGAATTAAGTGGCTTGGATCTCCCGAAGCCAAGGCAGCAACTGTATTATGGGTATGCAACCAAATAATGCAGGGAGGAAACTTTATGCAGGGTCTGAGGATCATCATCCTCTCAAAGAGGGCTTCAGTCATGATGCTGCAGGGCTCAGGATTTTGATAGCAGGCCCCTGACAAGTGCCCGCGGGAGGTCAAGCTGCCAACCCCACCAACTTTTTGGTCCAGTCTCTGCCTAGGAATGTTGCGGAAATTGGATATGGTTCTCTTCTCCCTTGTTTCAACAGGGTCCTGCCCACAGTGGTGGGTGCCGAGCTGTCTCTGGTAATGAAACAAGAGCTGTAGACTGTCTTAGAAAAAGAGTTCCTTCAACTGAGAGAGATCTGTGTCATCTAAATTTGGGTTAAGGCTGAACACCAAGAAAAGTGCGTGAACACCAAGAAAAGTGTGCTTTGTCCAATACAGAGGACTACTTATTTAAGCTTGGTAAAGGATTTGACAGTGACGCAGGCAAGTCTGTCTCCTGCTCAAATCAATTCAATCCTTGCAGTCATAAACTAGCTAAAGCTAGGCTAGCTGTCAAACAGTTGCAGAGTCGGTTAAGTCTGATGGCAGCTGCATCCAACGTGAAACATTTTGGCATTCTGCATGATCAAGGTTACGAGCAGGTGACTTTGTACCTTGTTTATGTGGAAGAAACCTCGGTTCCTATCCCAGGGTCTCTTGCTGGAAGCTCCTTGTCATCATGTAATGCTTACGATAGTCATATACTTCACAGGCTGGGGAGTGACCATGAGTGAGTGCTCAGCTCAGGGTCTGAGCGGAGGGGCCATCATCTTTCATGGCACATAAACTGACTGGAGATGATAGGTGTTTTTCTAGCTTTGAAGCACTTTCTCCCAGACCTGAGGGGTCATCATGTGCTTGTCCGCACAGACAACACATTGGTGGTCCCTTACATAAATCACCAGGGAAGTCTGTGGTTGCATCCACTTTACAAAGGGGCACATCAGATCCTTCTGATCCTTTATTATATGAAAATACACTGTAAACAGAATATTTTACTATTGGCAACACATTTTCAAATGAAGAATATGTGGCATTTTGGGATGACCATAATTAATGGTCGGTTAATAATCAATTAATAATCAATTAACCATTAACCGATAGTAAGAATCAGTTAAACAGTTAAAAGGTAATTTAAATAAACTGGTTATACATATCAGTCAATATTGCAAAAAATAAATAAATAAATAAATAAATAAATAAATAATAGTAATAATTTGCAATTTATTACATTCAGAAATAATGTAAAATACTAGTAAATAAAATTGAATGTTAACAAACTGTCATGTGTGGAGACCCAAAAAGATGAAGGAAGGTGCAACAATGTTCCAAAAACCAAAGTATTTATTAAATAAAACAAGTTCAGGTAGACCCACAGAGAAAACAGCAATGTTACAATACCGGACAAAGGAAGAAGACAAACAGAGGAATTTAAGTAGGCAAGATAATGAACTGCATACAAACAGGTAAACAAGAATGAAAAATATGAATAGCTATAAATAGCTATTCTATTGTAGAATAAAATTATAAAATAAAACAATTTATATTGGCATTAGTTATAAATATAAAACCATATAAACATCAAGCCAAACGTCTCGGGTTAAACATGTAACCATGGTTCCCTGAGAAGGAATGAGACACTGCGTCCTCAAGTGGACACCATGGGGAATGCCATTAGCATGACCGGTGTTCGAAGCATGTGTGAAAACACTCCAAATCCATTGGACCGCATGACCCATGATGTCACTAGCGGAGTGCCCGGAAGTATAAAACAGCGTGAAAGGAGACATGAAACAGACAGGCTGACATGGCAAGGGGAAGCAATGTCTCATTCCCTCTCGGGGAACCATGGTTACATGCGTAACCTGAGAAGTTCCCCTTCAAGGGAACTCACACTGCGTCCTCTAGTGAACCCTATGGGGAGCAAAATATCCACTGTGCCATGCTGCGGTGCATGCTTGTCCACCTGGTGAGAGAGCACCAAAGAAAGTAGGCAAACATACACCGATTCAAAAAGGAGTACTCCAATCATGCTCCAGACAGCTAAAACACCTTAGGGCAAATGGGGAACCCAACCAACACTAATATTTAGGAAGGTAATCCCATTCAGCCAAGTTGGGAACACAACTATCCTCAAACAGCTATATTTCTAAAGACAATGGGTCATCTACATGAAACCCTCTAATTACAAGGGAAACAGCCCAAGCCAATAATCAGCTCATCAAAGGGAAACTATCTCCAGACAGCTACCATTTCTTAAGAGGCTGCTAAAGGTTGACTGCCTAACTTACCACCCTCAAATACAGGGGAGGCAGCCCGACCTAGCTTGTATTATGAGAATGGAGCAAGAAACCCTACTTCAATATCCATACTGTACTTTAGTGAGGGACTTTTTGCTTCTCCCGACCAAAGAGCAGCTTGTCAAAGGTAACTGTCCTTAGACAGCTAGTAACTTTGATGATGTTACAGCTGGGCCACAGTAAATAAATTGGAGGCAGCCCTACCTGAGATGCTCCTAAGAAGAGAGCAAGGAACCCTACTTAAATCCCAAAATCATTGGGGAGGGGCATCTTGCTACAATCTTCATAAAAAGGTATAGCCGTCAAAAGAAACCATTCTTTAACAGTACTGGAGGTAACAAGAGGAGCTTGAACAGAACAAAACTCCTCCCATGCCCCGCCTACAACCCCCGTGCTCAATCCCGCCCGCCTCACCACAATGGCGGCCACTGGAACCGAATCACAGAATGTAGGAACTCAACTCTCATCCCTCAAAAGAGAGTCAAGCCCGGGTAGAACCCATTATTATGACCACATCACACAACATGCATTTAACTAAGCACGCTTACTTTAAGCATCAGATTCGAACACTTTTTTAATTAAACCAACGACAACAATATAAACTGTGTTGCTATGAGAGCCTTTGACTCCCTTGAGAGACTAACGTGCTCGAGTAAACACTGACTACTATCCCTCAGGAGAGAACAGAAAAAAAAAAAAAAAATCTTCTTACCTGTTACTTTCAGTCAGTTTTGCGAATACATAATACCTGGCACATCCAGTCTCTCTTAAAGAAGTTGAAGGTGTTCCACCCAAGAGTCTGCACATCCCACGAGAACAGGGACAGTGCAAATGGTTTCTTTACCATTGAGAAAATTTTACAATGAGTGCATTCAGTTTCCTCGAAAACTGAATGCGAACGTTGTTCACAAAAAAAAAAAAACAGCAACAATCATGCATGTCCTCAGGTCCTCAAATGGAGGCACACACTACCTAAAATGTTTTGCAGAGTTATACCCAATAACATTATCCTTCACAAACAAATGGATCCTGAAGACAAAAGAATTTGATGATGTGCATTACAGGTGCCCTCTTATACTTCTGGGTGCTCTGCTTGACGTCAAGGGCTGCACGGTCCAATGGATTTGGAGTGTTCTCACACATGCTACAGACACCAGTCATGTTGACTAGAGCCCTGCGCGGGACTGTTTTCTTAAACCCGCGCCCTCCCGCTGAATTTCTGACCAGGACCGCCCGATCCCGCAACCTGCGTATTCCACTCCCGCCCGTGCCTGCAGACTTTCTCTCAGAGCTTGTGAAAAATGCACACAAATACTCAGACTAAATATTCGTTCAAATTAACATCCAGAATAGCAGGCTTTAAACATGATTGCATTTAAATAAGATGAAGTAATGCTAAACCAAAGCACCACACGTGACAAAAACATTGGGTATTTTTTTATTAGCGTTATAAAATATTAACTGTTAAAACAAAACCACAACTAGGGGCACCTCAGTTTTTAAACATACTGCATGATACACATGCACTAAACGATTAACTAAACAAACAGTTTAAGTAAATAAACCAAAGCACGATATATAATAACTTTAACTTATTAAATAAATAAACACACAGAACTTAGAAAATAGGAAAGTCGCCTCAGGGCAGAGGTGCCAGATTTATGTCCGTTGTAAACGAACACTTTAGCACATTTATCGCAACTTACAAAGTTGAACTCTTTCCCATTTTTTTTAGTAACAATTGAGAATTGTTTCCAGATGTCTGACTTGCCTTGCTTTGCTTTTGTCAAGTAAACGGCCGCTTTAATTTTCTTCTCAACTTAATGTGTTGACTCCATTTCTATTACATGCCAAATCCCACCACTCCCAGCGGGCCTCCTGCAAAGTTTTCTGACCGCCCACTCCCGCCCGCAGCGAAGGTAAAACCGCCCGCTCCCGTGAGATTTGCGTTAGGTCCCGCGGGAGCCCAAACCCAATGCAGCCCTCTAATGTTGACCACAAACATTGGAGAAAAATACTTCATCATGTTTGGTTGTACAGATAAGAGTAAGATATCATTCAAAACTGTAAATACTTGTATTTGTGTCCACTAACAATAAAAACAAAACGTGATTTTATGAAATAAAGAAAACATACAGGATGCACTTTCTGCCATCTTGGTTTCTGTGAATTTGTTTGTGGAACACGTCACAAAAAATGAACCAAAACTTAGCGTATATTTGTCACACAGTTTTTGCTAATCGGTTATTTCTGTGAATATGTATTTCATATATTCCTGTGTTTTTCCTTTTATATATTTAATTTAATTTTGTTTTTTCTCCATTCATGAAAGTGCTGCAGGGGCGTGATGTGATGATGTGTGAATCCTCATGTTCTGTTATTTATGCTGCTATTTGCGCAATGTAAAACTAAACCTCTAGGGGAAAACATTTGTGGTCTTTACAATAGGTCACAGACACATCCATTCTAATTTAATTATTTTTTAACATTGTAATCTTGCCATGTAATGGTTGATCAGTTAACAAGCATCAGTTGTCAGGAAAAACAATCAAAATTAACATCACTAGTGGCACTTTCAGGAGGCACTCTCTGTATCAGGTAGGGGGTATAATCCTTCACCTCTGCCCATATTTGTGTCAACTGTGGGTTTTGCCTCTGAGGGGAGTCAACTTATAGACTTTCAATGGTCTTTCAACTGAGGTTGTTGAGACCATACTTCACTTCAGAGCTCGCTCCATGAGGAAACTATATGCCCTGAATTGGACTATTTTCACTTTATGGTGCAGAAATCGCCAGCTGGACCCAGTTAACTGCCTGATCAGTTCAGTGCTGGAGTTCCTGCAGGAGGTTCCTCCACTTTAAAGGTCTACATGACAGGCATAGCTGCTTACCACACACCTTTGGGCGGTGAGTAATTGGCAGTGGTGGAGGTAACGAATTACAACTATTCACGTTACTGTAATTAAGTAGTTTTTTCGAGTACTTGTACTTTTTTTTGTATATTTTTAAAGCTGTACTTTTACTTGTACTTAAGTACAAATTAAGCAAAATAATCTACTTTGTTACTTTTAAACCATAGTTCGTTACTGAGTACGCCCACAATTTGAATTGATATTCAAACATTTGGCTTTTCAGTAGCCAATAAAGACATCCGATCGTAAAGGGAAGGGACCAATAAAAGCCCTGATACCTGAACTGGGAAAAGCCGCTGCTGCAGCAGGGTTGAAGAGCTGATCGGACAGTGAGGGAACCAAGCGTAATTTATGGACTCAAAGTTTGGAGAAACAAACTACATGGTAGTGTTATCATAAATATTTATATTTTGATACCGATACTGAAATACCTGACACAGTTCCATTACTCCACAGTATCTACCGTTTATACACCGATACAAGCTGCGTCTCGCTCTCTCCTCTCCGACAGTGAGTTTGACACGCATCCACCTCCTGTCAATTAGTACAGCGCGGGATTGCAGGTATTCTGCATAATTTTAATCATTCCTGCGCAAATGTGGCTAGCGCTTTATTGTAACATGAAAACAGTCATGTAATCGCAGAAAATTGGATGCAAGCTCTCAAATAGGCCTAACAAATGAACTGCCTGTACTCTCTCACTCCGATATTTGTGCGCACTCAGACTGTGTGTAGTCGCAATCTCGCCATGCTAGAAATTATTTCTCTTTGCTCCTGGATTAAACTTTGTCAAAAGTTATCAACCATTCAGAATAGATCCTCGCCTGACCGATGAAAATGCTACTGGAAATTGTATTGGCTGTAAGTGAAATGCACCAGAAAGTCTTTCAGCAATCAAAGATGGAACTTTAATTTCTTTACAATGTAAGTATGCTAGAAATGTTTCAGAATGGGATATTTGTCTGATTTGTACATATAAATATCCTAGTCTGTCTAACTGCATCACTACATTATACAGACATTACAGGTCAAAGCCATCTGATGTTCCATTTATCTAAATAAACTACATATATGGCTCTTAAAACACTGCCTATGAAAATTCAGTGTTGTCATATTTCGAGTACCTCAATTGAATTGATCTCATTTGTTTTATAATTTTATTACTGACTGTGTACTTGTCCTTTTTTGTAAATTCAATTCAGTTTGAAATCAAATTTGAAATCATGCTTCTTTTTGCTGTAAGCTTTTGCAACAAAGTTACCCTATTTTAAAGACACAAATACACAGAATGACCAAACGTTTTTTTGTAATGTAATTGATCAATGTAGCTCTGCAAATGGTATTGAAAATGATTTGTTATGAAATCAAAAATGACCCTACATGATGTTTTATTAAAAATGTTCGGGAGGAGCATGTTCAGATAATTAACCCGGCCAATTCATCATCAGCATTCACACCGTCTATCCTATCAGCTCGAGAGAGAACCTCTATAAATAGCCAAGCCATCTTACCTTCATTCTCTCTACAGTCTTTCAGCCTCCCTCCCCCACCCCAACTCCTCACCATCAGCCCGCTCCTACCCCAATACGGGGAGGAGCAGCGGGGGGAGCGCTCTGGATCTGGGCTAAATGCCGAGCTCGGACCCCTCTCCCCGGAGAGGGGGAGTACCCCGGGTTCAGGAGTAATTACCAAGCTCGGAACCCTCTCCCCAGACAGCACGCCAAATATGTATAAGCTTTACTTGGTTTATTATATGTAAGTGTGAACTTTTGAATTACTTTTTTAGTGCACACTACTAGTCTTGTGGTGAACAATTAAACCGTTGAAATCAATACACCAAAAAAAAAAAAAAAAAAAAATTGTCTGCTGTTGTAATCTTTAATCAAAAACTGAAAATTTTGCTTCCGTTCTGGAATGGCGTTCTCGCTCTGATGACGTCAGTTTGACGGCTTGGGGAGAATCCTCTTAAGTATGACGTAAGGAATGCTGTTTCCGGGTCCAAGCCTCTACTCATTTCACTTGAGAATACTATCTCAGCAGCCATTTATGAGCACTATTTAATTAATATTACATGTTTAAGCTAAGCATTTAAAAAATTGCTGGGCACACAGTGTCTCAGACACTAATATTTTAGCTATATCACTGTCTGGCCATCTGGGATTTCAGTATGGAAATAAAGGTTAGGGTTATAATTTTTCAGTGTTACATGACATCGTGGGTGTATATTAGCACAGTTTGGTGTTTTCTTGGGGTGTCTGGCAGAGCGTTAGGACACAGAAGTGGTGAAGCGTGATGGTTGGAGCTGTATCCCTTCTAGCCACAACCTTTCACTGGGAAATGCATCACAACACTGAAGTCAGTTGCAATTTCCGTTTCACGGGTACTTTACTATTGATATTTTTCAAGGTATAGTTTTTGAGAAGAGTTCTTTGTACTTTTACTTAAGTACTGTTTTGACACCAGTACTTTTACTTGTAATTGAGTATTATTTCAGAAATGTAAGGTAACACTTTATTAAGGTGTCATAATAACTACCTAATTAAGCACTTAGTAGTAGCCATTGTACTTACATGAAATAAAATGTACTTACCATGTAACTAAGTCATGGAACAGCCTGTAATTATGTAGATGTAGTAGGCAGCTACTGTTACACATATGTAACAGGCCAAGTCTGTTACACAGCTACTTGTTCACTTAAGTACAATCTTGATACACTTTATTTTAAGTAGCATATGCCTGTGTAATATTATGTAATTTTAACGTAATTAGACAGGTATTACATGTATTTAAGCTGTGCACTGGTGGGTTAAATCGAACTAAGGTGCAGCTGGATAAGGTGTACAGTATAGATACACATGAAGTACACTTAAGTACAATCTTGATACACTTTATTTTAAGTAGCTTATATTTGTGTAATATTATGTAATTGTAATGCAATTAGAAATGTATTACATGTATTTAAACTGTGTATTGGTGGGTTAAATCAAACTAAGGTGCAGCTGGATAAGGTGTACATTATAGATACACATGAAGTACACTTTAGTACAATCTTGATATACTTTAGTTTAAGCAGCTTATGTCTGTGTACTTACATTTATAATTACATTGTATAAAGTCTGCAACACATATGTAACAATCTTTTGGTTACATAAGTAGCTGTGTATCAGACTTGGTCTGTTACATGTGTGTAAAAGTAGCTGCTTATTACATGTACATAATTACAAACTGTAAGTATAGGCTGTTCCATAACTTATTTACATGGTAAGTACATTTTGTTTCATATAAGTATAACGGCTACTACTAAGTACTTAATTAGGTAATTACTCTGTATTATGGACACCTTAAAATAAAGTGTTACCCAATGGGGGGTAGTACTTGTACTTAAGTACAAATTTTCAGTACTCTTTCCACCACTGGTAATTGGGAAGAAACGTGCTGGTGTCACGTTTCTTCCGTGGTACTTCAAGGCTGAGGCCTGCAAGCGGCATGAGGGTAAGCAGCCTGGGATCCTCTGAGATGGGAGTAAACATCTCAGAGGACCTGACTTGGACTACACACATTCAAACACAGGTTAATAAAGCCAGGCAAAGACTGTACCATCTGTGACAGCTGAGGAAATTCAGTCTCACCAACAATCCTGAAAACTTTCTATTCAGGGACCATAGAAAGAGTATTAACTCAGTGTATTTCAGTGTGGTATGGGAACAGTTCCAGTCAAGACTGCAAAGCCCTGCAGAGAGTTGTGCACTTAGCTGAGCGCATCTCAGGGTCTGCTCTCCCCTCTCTGCAGGACATCTACCTCAAACGCTGCAGAAGCAGAGCTGTCAAAATCATCAAGGACTCAAACCACCCTAGTAACTGTCTTTTCACTCTGCTGCCATCTGGTAAGCGCTTCCGCTGCCTGATGGCGAAAACTGAGAGACTCAGGAGGAGTTTCTTCCCCCAGGCCATCAGGCTCCTAAACTCAAACTCAGCCTCTTAACATCAACATGACTCCACTTAATAATCACTTAACAATCAGTAAGATATTCATTAAGATATTCACTACCTCATACTGACAGTGTCATTTGCATTCAGCACTTTCTGTATTCCTGCTACATGACAACCATGCACAACCTGTTTGCACATTCCTCTCTTGTACATTCCTGCTTATCTTAATATTTAAGTCTACAGTATACTGCCATGTACATTTTATTTTTATATTACATTTTGTTCTTTATATTTAATTCTTTACTTATTTCATTTTATCTATACCTCTATTTATGTATATTTCCTCTGTGTTTGTATTCGATAATATTTGCACTGTCCATGGAGTGGACCTGACTCACATTTCACTGCTGGTTATATCTCTATATAATCGTGTATGTGACACATAAAAATCTTTAATCTTGAATCTTGAATCTGGCCACTGTTGTGTAAGATTTGTCTATGGCTCTGTTTAAGCCTATGGAATCTGTTCCAGAAGAATGAAAAACAGTGTTTTCTCTAGCAATAGCATCCCTTAAGAAAGAAGGAGACCTTCTTGCCCTGTCGGTTGCCCCATCATGCTCAGAGTTTGCACCTGGTATATTCAAAGCCATTCCACACATAAGACTGAGGTAAGTCCTCAAGGTCCCCACTAATGTGGCGTGACTGATTGCGCTGCAGACCTTTTGTCCTACCCCTTCCGGACATCGGACCAAGAAAAACTAAATCTGCTATGCCAAGTTAAGGCATTGGATGTTTATGTTCACAGAGCTGCTCTATGGTGTATAACTGATCAACTGTTCATGTGCTTTGGAACATCCCCTAGATGAGGGACCCCAGCATCCAAGCAGAGAATGAGTAAGATAGTCGAGGCTATATCTCTAGCATATGAAGACAATGGACAGACTTCATCTTTAGCAGTCAGGGCCCACTTAACAAGAAGTATGGCAGCTTCATAAGCCTTATTGTCAGGGATATCCCTGCAAGATGTGTGTGATGCAGCGGGCTGGTCCTCACTGCACACATTTTGATGCTCTACATGGTAGATTTTGACTCCACACCGGGATCCCAGGTGGCCATGTCTTATTTGTGCTCGCCATGATTTACACTAGACAGACACTTGTTAGTACGGTGGAGTGGGTATTATTGTTTCCAAAGTGTCGCTTCTTCCAACGACACAGCACAAGTTCTCTTTAAAAGGAATATCTCAGGTTACGACTGTAACCGTGGTTACAAAAGAGAAGGAGATGCTGCATCACCCTGCCATACTTCTTGCATGCCTGTGATTAAACTGCTTCAGCCAATCAGAAGCTGACATTGTTTGGTCCGGATATGCTTTATACCTTCCTAGTCACACTACGTGTGTCATGCCATTGGACTGATTACACACATGCTTCAAGATGCAGTCATGTAGCATTCCCAAAACATTGCTCCTTCAGACAAAACATTGTGTTCCTTTTCAGGGAGCCATGGTTACAGTTGTAACCTGAGACATTCTGATTCTAGATAGTAGTGACTTTCTGTTTCTACATCATTTAGAGAAGCTGGCAAGACTGTATATTATAGGCCAAAATGAATGTTTAACACCAAGCATTTCAAACATGAAAAGCAGCAAACATCCCTGAAATATGGAACAGGGATCATAAATGTAGTTGCTCGATAATTTACAATATGAACCTCATTAATGGTCTGCATGCTGAAGTTGCATTGAGAAATTAATTGTTTCAACCAAGCTTCTTGGAGCAAAGCAGCAGTAAGACATGTATTTGGTATCTATCTACTAAAAAGAGAACAGTGTTAATGGGAATTAACTATTCTTTCCCCAACATTCACAATGTTGTTATCTCATACCAGTAATAACATAGCTTAAAGTGCAAATACAATTGTAACTTTTCATGTATTAATCATTTAGTTTCTGATTGCCTATTCAGCCTTATAATTCAAAAGGCACACGTCAATCTACAGAGATTATTTAAAACAAACTACTGTGGTACAACCTTCTACTGAAGATCATTATCTCCTCCATTAATTAAAGGCAGGTGTGTTGGAGGTGAGTGACTATCCAGAAGACAATGTATACTCCATTGTTTACACCTATTGTACAGGCACCTGGTTTCTACTACTGCTACACTGATAACATGCAGCTTTACTTTTCATTTCAACCAAACAATCCAATGGTAGCTGCATGGATCTAGGACTGCCAGACGGACATGCATGGATGAAGGAACATGACCTCAACTTAATCTAGCAAAGACCAACATACAGTACTAGGGGGTAAAATCCAAAAACATTTGGCGATGTATATATACAGTAATATTTTAGAAAATATAAAACAGTGTTTATCTTAGCTCACGCATTGGGTCACTGAACTCCGGTTTTTTTTTTTTTTTTTTTTTTCTTTCAAATTATACTTAATTTGAACCTCCAAATGAGATCCACCATTCAGAGAAGTCACTGTTACCACTGTGCTTTATGTATTTTCGCAGTCTTTCCTTTTCCTTGGTAATGATTGTGGGTAATGTAGTTTCCTGCCGAGTAATCATCTGATGATAATGCACTGAATCCAGCTTCCACACACTGTCATTTTCTAGTCTTATCGATGTTACCCACAAGACTGTCCAGATTCCTTTTTTTTTTTTTTTTTTTTACCTGTGGAATTACTTCCCTGTTTCATCTCCTCATTGTAACTCCTTTGTATTCCTCCATCATTGTTCTCCAGTGTTCCTCTGTGTTTGTTCTAAATGCTCTATTGCCACTAATCTCCACCTGCATAGACAGGACTGTTGTCACCAGTTAAGTGCATTTGATCTAGTGTTTCATCTACTTACCTGCACATATCTTCCACCACCTACCTTCCAATAAACCATGCAACTGAGTTTAGTTGCCTCTGCCTATTTGTAACGTGACAGAAGTCCACTCCCTTATGTTGAACTCAGAAGGTATGGATTTTATCACTTTGGGATTTAACCTCATCAGCCACAACCAGGATGATCTTTTCCTTAAGGTACACATTTGTGAATTTTTACATCTGTCAAATGAAGTAAATTATGAGGATAATATTCCAATTGGTTTATTCAGTGCTGGCATTAACAAACCCTTCAGATCCCTCAATGCTGCCTGCAAATGGTCATCGAGGGACACTCTGTCAGTTTCTACAACTAGCTGTTAAACTGAATTGATCTTTCTTTATCGTGGGAGAAGTGGAGTAGGACCTTGGTCACATTGATCCAGTTTCTACAAGGCCTCCACAGTTTACTTCTGTCTTTCCGATGCCTTTCAAAAAAGTCACACATTCAAAATCCGATGCATTCCACCCGGGACTTTCAGAATCAGCTTCAGCTCCAGAACCCATGACAGAACCCTGCGTCATGACTGCCATGCCTCCCACAGACCACAAGCTCAGCCTTATGCTTGCAATAAACAAGGACACATCCATCCTAATCCCAACATCAAGGGTCAGGTCCATCCCAGAGCCTGTACAAGTCCAGTCATCCCGAGTCTGGTGGTCCTATGGCATGTGCTCATGGTGATCATGGTCTCCAGCCCAGTAGTCTCAAGTGACTACACTACATTACAGAGACTGCACCGACTGCAAAAAAAAAGTCATATTAAGATGCATCTTGATTATTCACTGGTCTCATAGTAGTTTTGACATAGTAAGGACTATTACATTAACCATCTAAGGGTAAACACTTAATGGGATATTTGGTAATAATTTGCAACAAAGAGAGAGAGTTTATAAAGTTTTGTAACAAATCCCACTGGAGGCAAGTTTTAAGAATCCATGTGCAGTTTCCTTCCATCCAATGTGAGCAAATAAAAAACAAAGACTAAACACAAACATGAGCAGACTTATCCATAGCATGAGCAGACTTGACCAAAACACTCACCAACAGCAGGTTACATACATTTAATACACAACAAACTAATATGGCAAACAAGAGGGCTTAAATACTAGACAAGGGGAACACATGACAAAACTAACCAATGAGAACATGACACATGCAACCAAGGAACCAATCAAAACATAATAGGCTTGTTCGAGATTAACTATTCTAGCCTGCCATCGGCTGGCGAGAGTAGCCGCTTTCAGTTGCAGCGGAATTAAAAACGGAGACGTCAAGTCGGACACTTTCTGCTCCCGGTAGTGATGCTCTCACAGTGTTTGCATACTCTATCACAGATAAAGTGAATTAAATGCAATATTTGTCAAATACACAGAAACGTTTTTATGAGCAATAGAAACACTTTTTTATACTGCTTAATACAGCGCCATCTGTTTAAGAATAAAGTTCAACATAAACATATAGGCTTAAATACCAATGGGTATATATGCTTTTATCAGTGTTTTTTTTTTTTTTTTTTTGACAAAAATGACTTAAGATAACAGTGTGACTACACTAAAAAAGCTTCACTGTTATAAAAACACAGATTTGTGGGCATGTTCAAATGTTCTAACCAGAATCCATTGCATTTGTCAGGCGGCAGTGGATCTTTGCAGAGGCAAATGAAGTCGAACAAGCCTAATGCACAGACAAGGGTAGCACAAGACACGATCACACAAGGAGCAAAGGAAATCACATGACAGAGATCATGACTGTGGCCAAACTACAAAATAAAAGACATGAAAACATGAACATGAAACAAAACCAAGAGTGACAAGTTTATTATGATGGCTGCCGTACATATCACAGCAATTTGGAAATAGGTGTTATGGTTAGGTTAGGTTAGGTTAGGTTAGGTTAATGGTATGGTTAATACTCATTTGAAAACAACCTACCATCTATACTGAACCTATACTGAAAATACAAATAACTAATTTTTTGAAAATTTGCTCATTGTGACTCATTTTGCCAGTACAGTTCACATATGGCAAATCACAGAAATATAGCAAGTTCACAAAAAAGGTTTTGTTGTAAATAGTGGCTAAAAGGTGATTACTGTACATTCCACTAATTAGTTAAACACAAACATGTAAAGCTAAAGGATTTTATACTTTTACTACACATACTCAACATAGGGTGACCATACGTCCCCTTTTCCCGGACACGTCCTGGCCAGGATTTCTATATAGGATATTCTAAAATATTCAGTCGTTGACTTGAAGCAGAGTTGTGCAGACCATTCGGTGTATATAATCAAAGTACCATGAAAGCTATAGAGAGCAGACGGCTCCTTATGCTTTCAAACTGCTCTCGCGGTACTTTGATGTCAAACACTGATTGGTCTGTGTAGCGCTGCTTCAAGTCAAACACACCTGTACATGTATTTGCATCACTTTGACCATTCTGTCTAGATCCCACTTTCTCATGTACCATGACTTGTCGATTATGTACAATGCCTGCATCATGTTGGTCAAAATACTTTTTAATCATTACCTTCAGCAAGTATGAAAACAGGAAAACAAAGTCAAAACCTGGATATTTTATGCAATATAGAATTTGTCGTATTAGATATAGATATAGAATTCTAGTATTCTTCTGCTGTATACATAAACATTTTGGATCGTATCAGCGTTTCGTCCAGATGGATCCAGCATTTTGGGAGTCTGAAACTGCTATTTTTTTAAACCAGGGGCCTAATTTATAAAGCGTGCATACGCTCAGATTTGATCTTACAGTGTGCGTATGCTGAAATCCACGCCAACGCTCATATTTGTAAAAACTGTCTTTGATGTGGAAAAGTGCTTAGCGTCACATCAGGGTCTGAGCAGACGTATGCTCTTTTTCTTGTTGGAGTACTGCAGGTTTTTGAAAAAGTAAGCTGTTCTTGCAGCTCGCTGTTCTAAATTAAAGGATTTGGACAATGACTGATCATCTTTTACATGTTAATGACATTAACTAGGAGCCGTTTACAAGGCAGAGAGGTGAAACCATTCATTTGCACGCAAGTTCAAAATCATTTGCGATTCATAGATTTCACATCTGAAACAAACGCGTACATGCATTTTCTGTGCGTACGTTCATTTTATGAATCACACGTATGCATATTTGAGAGATGATCGTAAGATAAATTTTAGATTTTAATGGTTTCTGCGCAACATTTTATAAATGAGGCCCCAGGTTCCAGAGTGGAAAAATCTGAAAACGACACCCTTGCGTTTTCATGTGTACAGCCAATCCATATATTTTATGAAACGATGATGTCATCACCCCACGTCTCGACCCATCGAGTTACATCACGTAACAGCAACAACAACAACAGTGGCGCACTACATGCTTGTGTTCATGCTGCAGAAGATATTGAGCCTATCAGCTTTACTAAAGAAAAATCTTCTTGTGCATTGTTGTGTTGGGTTTATGCACATGCTCTAAGTCTTCTTCTCCATTTTTAGTGTATCTCTGTGGCAGATTTTGAGTTGGTTACACGTTTTGAGTCAGCTTCAGTGTTTTCGTGTGTACTCAGATGTCTTGAGATGATGCCTTGTTGATGTGGCCACAGTCTTCAGTCTGCTCACACTCCTCAACCTGATCACCCGCACCTGTTGCCAATCAGCACCTCAGGCACTTTATTTAAACCCTCTCATTGGTTTTCACACAAATGCTATACAGACTCTCCCATGTTAACTAACTGTGGATTCTTACCTTCTTACCTGTGATTATCCTCATTGTGGTTTCTCCATTTTGTTGCCTCCTGTGATTGTCTCTATTGTTGTTCCTCCATCTGAAACGACTGTTACTCTCAGTTAAGTGCATTCTGTGTTTCAGTGTGGTCACCTGTTCACTCACCTTCATTCCAGTTTACCATTATCATTCAATAAACCCAACTTCTGAGTTCATTTTCTGAGCTCATCACAGAAGACCTGACCCAACATGAAGTCAGCAGGATTTTTCTATGTCACCCTGATATTCCCCTACTCTCCATCCAACAAAATAGCCATCCTTTGTAAGACTATGTGAATGTGTTCCTTGAGATTTGCCTCCAGGTGTCCTGGAATGATGGCACTCTCAATGTGTGTTTTTTGGAGTCGGCTAGATGACTATCTAGCTCAAGTGATGCTAGTGGGAGAGACCACCTGCACCCTGACACAGTATTTAGACTATGCCAGAGGTGGGCAAACTTTTTGACTCGAGGGCCACATCAAGTTTTCCACATTATGTGAGGTGCAGCATAATACTGTATGTTTATGACAAATGAAGCTTTGATTTATTTATTTATTTTTATTCTAAATTGACACTCAATTACTGCCGTACTGTATGCATACTTGTACATACATGACAGTTTTATTCTTGTACCATCTCTACCTATTTTTTTATGATCACTTTATGACATAGATAAGTTGCATTGGTGTAGCCTACAAGTCTATTGATGTGTAAGAAACATTTTATCATTTCATTCAGAAATAATGTAAAATAAATGAAACGTTTACAAACATTAGAAACATGTATGTTCCCCACACTCCACAAAAAAATCCTGTAAATTTAGCAGTGTTCAGAATAGAAAAAAGAATGGAAATATAAGTAAAAAACACAAATTACAGTGGCATTCACTATAAACATATATTATAAACTCCCAGCCTAAATATTTAAAGCGAAACTGAAACTAGTGCGTGGTTGCTAGAAAATGCACAAAACAAACTCACTTGCCTTTTCTCGTTCGTTATCAATCCTAATGTGCGCGCTTTGCGCTTGACCTCGATTGCCTTATATAAGTCGCCTTGGAAATCGCAGCACGTTTCAGATGAAAAAAAAAACGCAATTTATAATCTAGAAAAAACAGTACTATATCCATTTTCATAAAAAATGTGTGTGGAAAACAGAAGAAGAAAGCATATCTTTGCAGTATAAAATGACAAATTATTTCCATGTTTACAGTACCCGAGAGCAGGAGGATAACACTGGCATTTGTTCTGACACTGAAAATCTACAGAGCATTTTAAGCATTTTTAAAACAGTACCAATACAAGGCATTTTCAAAACAAATGAACACTTTCATTTTTAAAACAAGAAACTTATTTACAACTGTGCCAGTTTTGTAGGGTATATATTTTGACTTTTTATTTTGTATTTGCTGTGTGGCTTGAACGTGGCGTCCGTCAAAAATAGACTAGGCGCCTATCTTTGGCGAAGCGGCGCAGAGAGCTGCTTTTGAAACGTGCCTCGGCGTGGCTGGTGTAAATACAAGCATTGACTCGAGTAGCCGCGATCAGCTCCGGTGGCCGCATCTGAGCGGCGCTACGGTGTAAATCAGGGGTTATATGCACTACAGGCTACAGCACCATCTATTGGATTTTACTGATATTGCATCAAATTAGCTATTTTGGACCGATAGCCTCACGGGCTGGATGAAAACGCCCGTAGTTTGCCTACCTCGGCAAATTCGTATCATTATTAAAAATCCACAGGAGTGATAGCAAGCCGTAGTTTGGACACCCCTGGACTATGCACTATTGATGAGTGGCTCATCCTTTACTGTCAGTGAGGTGGTTATCACCACTTAGCCACAGCCCTCCCAGCCTACTCCCGTCCTCCTGGTGTCAATGGTCCTCATCCATGAGTTCTACCTTTTCTTGGAAATCCTCTCTAGTCTGTCACCACTTATCACATCCGTCACCAATCCAGAGCCAGAGCCTGCCACTATGTCTGTCCGAGAGCCAAAGCCTGCTGCCATGCCCACCCCCGAAACAGGCAAATGAGAAGTTTTTATTGGACTTTGCCACAGAGCCAAACCACTTCCTCATCTGCCAGTCCCATTTAGCTGGTTAGATGTTCCAATTGCGTCTTGAATCCTTCATCCCCCACAGCTTGGTGCTCTATCAAGCCTATGACTCCACCAAGGTCCGTCATCTTTTAGTCTCCACCGGGCTCCCTCATTCCTCCTGCTCCGCCTTGGTCCATTGCCACCCTGGCTTCACCATGGACTTCTGGGCCCGTATTTATCAAGTTTCTCAGTGTCATTTTAGTCTTACGTACTGAGAATTCATGAAATTTACTCCTACTTTCAAACTTGAGTATAAAAGCATGTTATCAAATTTCTTAAAGCTAAAAATCACTTTTATTCTCCCAGTTATTTAAGACAGCTCGAGGGGTCCCTCAAGTGGTTAGGAGTTGCCAGTAGGGGCTTTTTCTTGTCAGTGCTGGTTAATGTTGAGCTGAACTTGCCTTTTATAACATGTTTCCACTGTTCAACTAATTCAGCAAGCAGTAGCACTTCTTCCTCCCGCTTGTTTGGTTTTCTTTTGGAATCTATGGTGGCTGATTATATCATAAAATCTAGGCTATATATAGGCATGTCAGTTTACAGTTGTGTCGATACACAATAGTATTGTGTCAGAGATATTATCTGTTGCTGATTCCTTTGGTGATAGCAAGACTATTATTATTATTATTTATTGTCCGTCAAAAATACAGTAGGCACCTATCTTTAGCGATGCAGCATGGAGATGCTTCAGAAACATGCTGCGGGGCGGCTGATATAAACATAAGTATTGACTAGAGTGGCCACGATCAGCTCCAGTGGCCATGTTGGAGCCGTAATGTGCCGCAGACATGTGCAGTCAATGTATGCATCGTACAGCTTCACTGATTGTAACGGGAGTGTTTTTTAAAATGCATAATACTCATGTTACGATGTTCTTCGGTAATGTAAATGTTCTTTGCTCATTTGCTGTAGCTGTTTTTTTTTTTTTTTTTTTTTGAAAAACTGAGGAAATTATAATTAGTAACTTATAATGTTTCTACAAAAATGTTATGTTAAATGCAAACTCAGTCATATTAAAAACATTAGACTGCTTTCAGCCTTACACTAGAGTTGGTGCACTTTCCGGCAATGAAACTAAGTAGGCTAAGTAAATAATTAAATAAATTATATCTCACAGGCTGACGACAAGACGATACGACAATTGAGCAAGCATATTGCCCAACACTAGGTCAGTTAACAGCAAACTGCTTTAAAATATGTAATTAACATGTGGTGGTAATTTTGGTGGTAATATGTAATTAACATAACGTGTTTATCTTCCATTTCCAATGTGTATATCATATTGTATTCTCCTAAAAATTCTTGGCAAATGTGTGTTGAATGTAAACTCTTCATGGGAATTTCACTATTCAATGTGAATTTATCTGAGAATATTATAAATAAGGAAATCCATTCAGTGATTGAATCATGTTATCATCCAAAATCCCATTTGTGGCACAGCAAAGTGTCGTGAATCATCTCTAAGACTGACACTTAAGATTTAGTCCTACACTTCACTTAAATTATGACTGAGATGCTTGATAACTAACTTTTAAGTGTAGCTTTGAACCAATATTTATTTTACACTTAAGTCAATTCTTAGCAGTGTTCTTGTAATTCTTAGAGGCTTGATAAATACGGGCCCTGATCACTCATCTGCATTCCTGATCTTACCATTCAGTAATCCCTGCTTCTGAGTTCATATTCTGTTTCTGCCTCTGAGTTACCATGACATAGCTTGGGTAGCATAACCTCCTGAGCCTTTTAGTATGAATATTCCATACCCTACCTGCATGCCAAGGGCATATTATTATTATTATTATTATTATTATTATTATTATTATTATTAATATTGTTATTGTTATTATTAATATTATTATATTTTTTATTATTTATTTATTTATTTTTAATTAGTATACACCTTCTAAGAACTGAGTCTGATTTTTATTTATGTTCAATAAAGGTTTACAACAGCAATCAAATAATGTTATCTAATCTAATGCCAATATGGCATTATGGCACAAATCAAAAGCAAAACTTCCACTCTTAATTGTCACTTCTTATATGACAAGCATACTGAAAGACAAATGGGTCATCGTTCAAAAAAATGTTTGCTTAAGACTCATAGCTCTACTTGTAACTAATAATCCGTATAGTCCATGAAAATACTGCAATAATAATTAATTTGTTTACACTGCCTCACTTGACGTGTTCTCAGTTAAACAGCTTATGTTGAATCAGAAATGATACACACACAAATACTGACATGCAAGAATGTAAAAACTAAATGAAATGAATAAAAACAGGTATTTTCCAGGGTCAGTGTAACTGTTTACAGTCACTGTATTGTTCCGAATATAAGACAACCCTGATTATATGACGACCTCCCCTTTTTCAAGATGTACCTTTTCAGAAAAGGCTTTTTGAAGAACAAATCTTGTCTCGACCTAATTATTCCAAAAATATTAGTCCTAAACTAGTTTTTGTTAATACAATTACAAGGTCACACTTTATTTTAAGATCCAGTTCTCACTATTAACTCCTAATTACTGCTTATTAATATACTAAGGTAGTTGTTAAGTTTAGGTATTAGGTAGGATTAGGGATGTAGAGTATGGTCATGCAGAGCATGTGCTTTATAAGTACTAATAAACTGCCAATATGCTAGTAATATGCATGCTAATAAGCAGATTGTTAATTGTGAGAACTGGTCCCTATAGCCTACTAAAGGGTAACCAATTAAAATAATTAAGTTGGTATGATCCACCTGTCATTTAAACATATACAAAATAACAGTGAAAATAAGTGAAAATAAAGCAGCATTTTGGGGTTACAGAAACAACAGTTGCCTTGGTAAATACACAATAATGACTTAAACTGTTAATGAAACATGGAAATTGCTTCTGGTTAATAGACATCATACCCGCATGCAAATCCTTCCGTTACATAATTTATTGGTACTTTTTAGCAATTTCATAATTTACCAATATATCTATGAAGTTGCACGCTCATACTTTCTTTTGAGCTTGATTTATACTGAAGTGATATACAGCGTGCACCACCGCATTAGCACAAGCACAGCATAATGGCTGACAAGACAGGAAAGTTCTTTTTCTGAGGTGAGAGCAACTTTATTTTGTAACAAGCTACAAAAATAAAGTTACTGTAGAATAATGACACTGACATACAGTCTGACAACATCTTATCTGACCGCAGATACTGAATCAGAAAGGTGTGTATATCTGACTTTTTTCCTCAGCTTTCAGGCATGTCTTCAAAATAAAAGTCTTGCATCATAAAAACATAGTTGTTGTTTCTTTGACTGCACCATACTGGGCTAGAAGGCAGTAGCGCAATGAACAGTAGTGGGTCGCTATTTGGCGCCACCTACTGTTTCAGGTGTATAATTGACAAGTAAAGGTCTAGACCCTGAATATAAGATGACCTCATAATTTCCAAGAAAAAAATACAAATAAAATAATTTTAAAAAAGTAAATTAAAAAAACACTGTCTTGTATTCAGAACAATACAGTATTTCTGAGAAATAATGTATTTTAAGGGAGAGGACGAGCCAGCTATTTGTGTTTGTGAATTTGTGTATTTGCAGTGTATGTTATGAAAAGTTATTTTATTTGTATGGTTATATAATTTTTGTATTTCTAGAACCCCCTCGAAAATGAGATGCTACATCTCAATGGGTTATCCTTTCAATCAATAAATTTAAATATTTACCCTTTATGGAAAAGAAACATGCCCATTCAGAGGAGAAATTTTGTAATATGTGATTTGTTATGTGAATTAAAAGTATTTTTGTGTTCTTCAGCAAATGATTGTTGGTGTATTTTTGTCCATCTAAAATGAAACCCATATATGAGTGATAGATGTGGTGTTGTTTGGTGGGTCTGGATAGGCCTCCATTGTACAGATCCTGGAACTTCTGCTGGAGTAGAATAACATCTTATAATAACACATTCAGAGGATTTGTAACTCTAGATAAAAAGGGGACATACTGTGCTACTGGTGCATATATACAGTCTTAATGATCGAATCATGAACAACCCCAGTGACCAGCAACAACCCAACAATGAAGTCGTTAAATAGGTCTTGAGAGGACAAGAAAGCAAAAGTGTGGAAAAGAAACAGAGGCCATACCTTGGTCGCCCATCATCAGGTGTGCCAGACCTTAAAGGAAAACAAGAGTACAGTCAGCAAAGAATATGGGCCTGAGTAAACTGGGACCATGTAATCAGCAATGCTGGAGGATACGAATAGAAAAAAAAACAAAAAACATTAATTTTCTTTTGTCTTAAATATACTGTATGTAGTCACAGTTTGATAGAGATACAAAACTTGAATTTTATAAAAGCCACCCAAGATTTACCATTATAGTGTTTTCCCCTAATTAGCGGGTGTCAGTGGCGAGCGATGACATTTGGGGTGACAACCGGGTATGCTGAGTGCTAAGATTAAGATCCCCCCTCCTCATCGGCTTTTAGGACGCACTCAAAGATGGAAACACCGTGGCAGGTGTCGATTTAAAAGTATGCACATTTCCTACCTTATTTGTAAATTAAATTCATCTCCAATCCTTCTTCTAGGCTATTGTTTCAGGTTTATCCAAAGTTATTTGAATGCTATAAAAACATATAGCTGCTTTTCAAGTTTCCAAATTATGTTTACACGTAGTTACACTATGATACATAATATTCAGAGGGTGGGGAGAAGGGGGAATCCCCTGTATATATATCTGCACCGTCTGAATGATTTATTTATTTATTTATTTTTTAAATTCCCAGTGAATAGGAGTTAAAAAGTTCTTAAAAAGTAAAATAAAATCTAAAGCAACACAAAATCACAGTATTTTTATTTTTTTTTCCCCCCCAGTAAATAGGAGTTAAAACCATCCGGGTGACACTACTCCAATAACAGACCAGGCAAATGGCAAAAATAATATCTTTAAAATATTGCCAAGTAACGTGGCAAACAACAATAAAACCAGAGAAGGACTTAAACAACACAAGCATACGAAAAACATAGATTAAAAAAAATAAATAAATAAAAAATCCTCAGAGTGTTCAACATGTTTCCTCTTTTTTTCCCCCAGATTTTGTTTCCTCTTTTTTTTCCCCAAATGTTTGTTATTTAAAATTTTACATTTATTTCTTTATTTATTATTTTAAGGCTGCAGCTATTTACACTAAGTGAAAATAGTCATAGATGCTATTTACAGTAAGTGTAAATAGCAATTAGATCTTATTTACACTAAGAGCAAACAGCTATAGATTCTATTTACACTATGTTAAAATAGCAAGATTTTCTGCTATTTATATTACTTATTACAAATAGTGGCAATTATCTGCACCTCAGTATTGTTATACATTATAAAACAGTATGCAATAATAATGTACTGAGTGTAAATTATATAATTTTAATTCAAATTATTAAGTGGATGCCACCTTATTGGGACAATAAAGCCCTCCCTACACCTACCCTAACCCTACCCGATACTCTATTTTCAGCTTTTTGATTACTTCCTTCATTTTTATTGAAAATAAATGCCTTTCCGATGTGATATGAGATTTGAAAAGGGAGACAAAAAGTTCGGCAAAAGGTGGGTTCGAACTCGGATTAATCACGTCAAAAAGCACGTGCCTTACCATCTACGTAGAGGTCTGCACAGGCTTTAAACTGAAGCCCGAAACCGGCCCATACCCGAGATCGTCTGACCTGACCCGAGCGGCACAGTTAAATTTAGAGCCCGAACCCGACCCGACCTCTTATTTTTTTTATTTATTTTTTTTTTTAGTTTTTTTTCCCACAACGAATAGCCATTTAAAAAAAAAATAAATAAATAAATAAAAAAAAGAAGAAAAAAAAGATGCTGCATTTCACGATTGCATGCAACGGTCAGTTAACAAATACATGTAAAGAAATAGATTCATCAAGGCTCGGCCAGTTCACAAGGCAAAAGAAAAAAACACTTACCAGTTATGAAATTTATGAACATCAGGTGCAGCAGTCACATAAATTCTGCCAAGTTTTTGAATGGTTGTATACGACAAGATGATAATTCTTCCACCGTGCAAATTATAGTCATTTTCGTCAGTTAAGGCTCGTTAGCATTTAGCCTGCTTTAAATCAGACACAGAGATGCATACAGTGCGGTAAGATCGCATTTATTTGAATTAATTAATTATATCATTTATTCGAATTAGCGAGAGAGAGACAGAGAGAGAGGGATGAAAGTTGCGTGTGTGAACCTGCGTCTGCACATCTCTCTCTACAAGCAATGAGGCTTAATTACTTCAAAAACAGAGATTTTACCCACTCATTGCAGAGGAATATAACGTTGCTAGTCAGTAGCCTATCGAAGCTATTTTACTAATAAAAGTTTCCGTGCTGTGTGTTCGCTGCGTGATCTCTGATATCTGTGTGCAATAATGTGTGTGTCCGTGCGACTAAAGCAGCGTAACCTATTGCATATAGTTTTAGTTTAGCTACAAACCCCGAGCCCGAAGCTATTCATTAAACATTAACCCGAACCCGACCCGAAACCCAAAAGTATTTCGGGACCCGTAGGGCTCAGGTGGGGTAGCAGACCTCTACATCTACGCCACAGAAACTGACGTTTAACAAGTGTCTTTTTTCAATCACACACTGGTAGGCGGAGTTAGTGTAAATAGCCTCTGCCAACAAGGCGGGCTATTTGCTCTTAGTGTAAATAGACACTCTGTTATTTTAATTTACCACTTAGGCATGTTGACAATAACACATTTTAATTTACCACTTAGGTATGTTGACAATAACACATTTTAATTTACCACTTAGGCATGCTGACAATAACGCATATCTTCAATATTGTCTATGACCAAAAATGTAAGATATGTTTTCAGTGGACTTTTAAAATTTGCTTTGCTTTAGAAAGCATGAAAATAGATCTGGCAGCAATAGTGCATTTTTCCACTTGGGCAAGCGCTTCGTGGACAGCTTACCTCATGTATTAAATCACCCGCATGCCAGCAAAACACTGAAAATGCGTAAAAATGTGGATGCAAAAACATGCGAAAAGACACCAATGCTCTTTTTTTTGTAATAATCTAACTATGAACTGTTTATAGTTACCAAGCAACATAGCAGCTTGCAAAATGTACATAGAATGTGCGGCACTGGTGAGTGTTTATCAGCAGCGGCACTGAACTTGTATATTATCCAGTCAGAAACAGTTCTGGATGAACACTCACAATTTATTTCTCTTATTAGGAAGAAAAAATATTGTATTTCTACTTACATCATATGTCAGCTCCTTAAGCTTTTGTGTGGATCTGCATGATATTTGCATGAAAAAAAAAAATTATAATTGCTGTGAAAAATGGTTATGCCATGGTCTCATATAATGAAGCACAACTTATTACATTTAGATGTTAAAAGAGTATAGATATGAGATATATTACCTTTTCAAGGTCTGCCCCTAAGCGACAGACAAAGTACTAACAGACTTTTTTTTTTTCTCAAATGCTATGAGTGATGCATGCTGTGCAGTCCTGAGTCACTGACAGTAAACAGATGTCCTTTTCTACAAACATACAAAAATGTATGTTTTGTACAAATATTTTCATGTGATCAGGCTGATGACTGTGGTGTAATTATGTCAGATTTTATGTTTAGTCAATGATCTGGCTACATGAGTTATCTTCCTCCTTGTGCTCAAAGTGTCTCTGCCACCGCAAACAAAAATATGCTCTAGTTCACAGTATGTATGAGAGTGTTTGATTTATCAGCAGCTCTCTCTATTTGATTCTCTTTTCTGATAAATTGTTTACTCCCCACAGGAGAAGGCATGTCTCATCTCAACGGGGTGTCTTTTGAATCCAAAATCTGATAATCTGTGGCTGCAAGGTTCAGGCCGAACTTCCTTATTTAAGACTTATTTAGGAGTCCTGTAGGATCCTTTTAAGATTGATTAGAATTCATGGTAACACAAATGCATCCATCTGTTCTTCAAAACTGCTTGTCCTCTGTAGGGTCGCGGGAATGCTGGAGACTGTATATGAAGAAGAAATAGCTGTGACAGTACCTGAGCTGTACTAAATTAATTTACATTTGAATTCTGTTTTCTTCAAATATAAACATTTGAAGCATTGAGTAAAAGATAGAAGTATATATATATATATATATATATATATATATATATATATATATATATATATATATATATATATACACACACAGTGGGTACGGAAAGTATTCAGACCCCCTTAAATTTTTCACTCTTTGTTATATTGCAGCCATTTGCTAAAATCATTTAAGTTTTTTTTTTTCCTCATTAATGTACACACAGCACCCCATATTGACAGAAAAACACATAATTGTTGACATTTTTGCAGATTTATTAAAAAAGAAAAACTGAAATATCACATGGTCCTAAGTATTCAGACCCTTTGCTGTGACACTCATATATTTAACTCAGGTGCTGTCCGTTTCTTCTGATCATCCTTGAGATGGTTCTACACCTTCATTTGAGTCCAGCTGTGTTTGATTATACTGATTGGACTTGATTAGGAAAGCCACACACCTGTCTATATAAGACCTTACAGCTCACAGTGCATGTCAGAGCAAATGAGAATCATGAGGTCAAAGGAACTGCCTGAAGAGCTCAGAGACAGAATTGTGGCAAGGCACAGATCTGGCCAAGGTTACAAAAAAATTTCTGCTGCACTTAAGGTTCCTAAGAGCACAGTGGCCTCCATAATCCTTAAATGGAAGATGTTTGGGACGACCAGAACACCTTCCTAGAGCTGGCCGTCCGGCCAAACTGAGCTATCGGGGGAGAAGAGCCTTGGTGAGAGAGGTAAAGAAGAACCCAAAGATCACTGTGGCTGAGCTCCAGAGATGCAGTCGGGAGATGGGAGAAAGTTGTAGAAAGTCAACAATCACTGCAGCCCTCCACCAGTCGGGGCTTTATGGCAGAGTGGCCCGACGGAAGCCTCTACTCAGTGCAAGACACATGAAAGCCCGCATGAAGGACTCCAAGATGGTGAGAAATAAGATTCTCTGGTCTGATGAGACCAAGATAGAACTTTTTGGCCTTAATTCTAAGCGGTATGTGTGGAGAAAACCAGGCACTGCTCATCACCTGTCCAATACAGTCCCAACAGTGAAGCATGGTGGTGGCAGCATCATGCTGTGGGGGTGTTTTTCAGCTGCAGGGACAGGACGACTGGTTGCAATCGAGGGAAAGATGAATGCAGCCAAGTACAGGGATATCCTGGACGAAAACCTTCTCCAGAGTGCTCAGGACCTCAGACTGGGCCGAAGGTTTACCTTCTAACAAGACAATGACCCTAAGCACACAGCTAAAATAACAAAGGAGTGGCTTCACAACAACTCCGTGACTGTTCTTGAATGGCCCAGCCAGAGCCCTGACTTAAACCCAATTGAGCATCTCTGGAGAGACCTAAAAATGGCTGTCCACCAACGTTTACCATCCAACCTGACAGAACTGGAGAGGATCTGCAAGGAGGAATGGCAGAGGATCCCCAAATCCAGGTGTGAAAAACTTGTTGCATCTTTCCCAAAAAGACTCATGGCTGTATTAGATCAAAAGGGTGCTTCTACTAAATACTGAGCAAAGGGTCTGAATACTTAGGACCATGTGATATTTCAGTTTTTCTTTTTTAATAAATCTGCAAAAATGTCAACAATTCTGTGTTTTTCTGTCAATATGGGGTGCTGTGTGTACATAAATGAGGAAAAAAAGGAAAGCAAATGGCTGCAATATAACAAAGAGTGAAAAAATTAAGGGGGTCTGAATACTTAACGTACCCACTGTGTGTGTATATATATATATATATATATATATATATATATATATATATATATATATATATATATATATATATATATATATATATATATATATATATATATATTTTTTTTTTTTTTTTATCTTATTGGGTGAATCATTTGGCGTGTTGAACCATTGGCCATTGGTTGGATTTGGACCGGCGCTGCACAGACCGATAATGTACTGACCGATAAAGTACTTTGATGTCACACACCAATTGATCTGATGGTGATGATCCGCTTCAAGTCGAACAAGCCTAATGATTCAATGGACTAAACATAAAGAACCATTTACTACACTCCTGAATGAATCAGCCATTTGAACGAATCAAATGAATTAATAAATGACTCGATGACTTAATCATTTAGACATTTACCACCACCTACTGTCAGTTTTAGTTTATTGTTTAGAGTATAATTTCATTAAAGAAATAATTTCATATTTCCATTGTAATAATAATAAAAATTAATAAAATAAATTTTTAAATGACAATTGTGTCATCATTTACTCACCCTCATGGTCCAAAAGAGTATATGTAATAAATTTTATCAAGCAAAATATTTCTTGCTGAAGCTACTTTTTGTAATGTCTGTTTGATACTTTACACAACAATGACTTTAAATTATTTTTTGGGAGTAATATCTTAGCTAAATTTGATGTGCGATTAATTTGCGATTAATTAGATTAATTTATTGCCACATCATGTAATTAATTAGATTAAAAAATGTAATCGCTTGTGTGTGTGTGTGTGTGTGTGTGTGTGTGTGTGTGCGCGTGCGTGTGCATAAAATTCATCTGAAAGAGAGATGTTGGGTAAAGGTTGTATATATTATGATTTTTGATATCTAGAATTACATCACAGAGCAGAGCATCAAAGTAATTATTTTAGCAAAGAGATTTGTTTGTGTGAGATAGAGACAGACTCCCAAATCCTTTAATCCTTATATCTGATCAAAGTAATGTAAAAGCTTTTAAATAATTTAATGGAGTTCAAATTTCAAATAAGCAGCATTCTGCATTTGTTTGAATATATACTAGATAAACAGACAAGCAGTTCAATTCATCATCTTGTTTATGTAAATATCTAACTTACAGAATGTGTTCTCAGTTCTTAAAAAGTCAAATAAAACCTCAGATGTTTACAACACAAAAAAAAAAAAAAAAAAAAAAAAACACAAAATCCCCCACAAAAGCATTTACTCCTCAGTCATCAATATTAACTAGAATATAAGCATAATTAACTAGTTTTCAAATTGACGACTGGTCATTTTACTAGGTATCCTGTAATTATTTAATATGTTATGCTTACCTAAGAACAACAAACTACTGATCAACTACTAAGTTTTTACACATCACAAAATGAACACACACACACACAACAGTCTTGGCTGTGTACTGCAAGACAATTGGCAATGGTCAATCTATGACAGATGAGACATGAATATGGTCATGCAGCCTAAGTTAGTACTTGGTTTTGATGCAGCCAAAGCATGACCTACCTAATGGTCCAAAGAACTCACAAACCAACTGAATTCCTTAGAAGCTGTACAATGATTTTGAGTTGTTTGGGGTCTTCTGATCTCTTTATAATAACACTCTGATTTCAATCTTTATGATATAAAGGTAAACAACAATAATGTTGAAACTGTGAACAGTACATGCATTCCCTACTCTGTTCTTTACACACACACACACACAATTAAAGAAAGATTCATTAGCTGTTAGTATATCATTACAAGCAAGAATGAAAGAAAGAAATCTGGTCAATATCTGTGAATGCTTGTTATGACCATTTGAAACTCTGTCTATTGTACTGGAGTTGCTGTAGAAATTAGTGCATAAATCATATTGTTTTAAAGTCCTGGGCTGAAAATGGGCCCCAATCCAGCCCTGAATCACTGTGTTATACAACATGATAAATAATGAACCAATATAACACAGAAACGTATAAATTCTCAGAAACTGCTTGTAGCTTTGTGCTGTGCTGTTCCATTCAGTCTGAAGGGGAATTAAAATCACATTCTGGAATTGTCAAATGTGTAACTTCAAACTGTTTTATGAAAATTACTATAAAAGTAAAACTTCACAGCATTGATTAATCTTTGTTAATGTTATGAGTAAGTGCAGTGAGTTTTGCATAGACAAACACTGAAACCGACATACAGAAGTCCTTAATTTGTCAGGAAGAACAATCCCATGATTTTAGAAACCGAAAACCTTCAACACAGAATTATCCTGATCTTCAACATTGTTAAGCTATTGTCACGAATCCTGTCCATGGACTTCCATCCGCTTGCCACCAGAGGTTGCTCTTCCATTACATTGACTCTCACACTACACAGACTGTTACATGTTACTCCGGACTACAGTTTCCATCATCGATTGCACAGATTACACACACACAGCTGCATCCAATTAGACATGCTTTATAAACATCGGACTTCCTCTTTCAGATCGCCGAGTATTGTTAAGCGTATATCACTCTCCTAGCGATAGTTACTCTACGGAGCCTATTCCAGTTTCATAGTCTAGTCTAGTCTAGTCTAGTCTAGTCTTGTCTTGTCTTGCCTTGCCTGTTACCTGATTCTTGCCCGTGTATCTTGGATTAACTCTTTGCCTTGCTATTTCAGACTGTGTTTACACCTCGCCTGGACTATTGCTCGTTTTATTGGATTACCCCTCTTGTCAAGCCCTCTGGATAATGTTCGCTGTCGACTGACTCATGCCCGTTTTGGATTGCTCTTTCGTCTTGCCCTCAATATACCTGTTTGCCATTGTCAGAACCTAGCCTGTTTTATGACCACGCCTTTGAATAAAGCTTTGCAGATGGATCCACATGTCTCACATCTCGTTTGCCCCGTAACAGCTATAGCAACTGTCAGTAAGTGTGATTTTAAAAAGTGGGGTAACGCTTTATTTTAAGCATCAATTCTCACTGTTGGTTATTAGCATAAATATTATTAGCATATTGGCTGTTTATTAGTACTAGTTTATTAGTACTCATAAAGCATATATTAATTAGGGATGCAGCGATTCAATAATCAGTATCAGTATCGGCTCCGATACTGGCATTTTCTGCCGGATCAGGTATCGGTCAGACGAGAACGATCCAAATCCGATATTGTGTGTAAACTATTGTGTTATTGTGAAGCCCCACGAAAGGCACAAAAACATTATAAAGCACCATAAAAGTTCTCATGCACTATATTTCAAGTGTTCTGAAGCTGTTCCATAGTTTAATGTGAGGTAAAGATGAATATTTAAGTTGTTAAATTCAAGTTAACGTAAACTCTTCTCTACCCTGCGGCTGTCTGTCATCCTCCATTCAGCGTTCAAACTGCACATCGCGTTCAGTTACGACAGTCAAGACAATGAAACTCTCTCCAAGAGCAGAGTAACTGACATTTAAAACTGTTAAAAGAAAAGTCTCAATTAACTATCTCACAGATATAATATACTACGCGTCATTATCTCTTCCCTCTGTGTTTTGAACTTTTCTATGCAGAGTGCTGCGCGCTGTGACTCTGTGTTGCTTCAAAGGCAACATTCTGCGCACGGGATGCTCATAAGCGCTTTGTGCCGCTCTGTATTGGAGCCTTTTTATATTATAATACTTTTGCACAATGAAAGATTAAAAAATGAAATGAAAGATTAATATCCTTTATTTTACTGTCCTGTCTATCATAAGTTGCTGCCTCCATTACTGTCCTATACATTTAAAAGTAATGTATTTTAATTTTATTGTATATATTTATATATAAATATATTTACTTGTATTTTTCAACTATATATATATATATATATATATATATATTGCGGGAAAAAAACATGGGGAGAAGGGGCGCCGCTTACTTTCGGTTTCAGTCCGGTATTCTGTCACGATCTTGCCTACTGTGACTAGGAGACGAAGAAGCGAGGAAACAAATTAGATTCACGTAAACAGTCTTTATTTTTCCAACAACTGGAGCAAACACAGAACAGGCAGGAACTCACACGTAGGACGACGGGTAGACATACAATACCGGACGTTGGAGACAAGGAAACACAGGGCTTAAGAACACTAGGAAATTAAACGAGGAAGAACTGAAACAGGTGAGGAGTAATTAAACACAGACGGAGACTAATGAACTAATAAAGAAGACAGGAACAGGAAGACCAAATATGGCCAAATGAGGAAGGGAAGCACAAGACATGGGGACACAAGTCTGACACTAACTATTAGTTTATAATATTATTTTTGTCAAATATTGTTTATATATTTTTTCATTTGTTATTTTTCTTTAAAATGAAGTTGTCTGTATTTAGTAGATTGTGTTTAACACACAAAACAGTGATGATCAGGTCACCACACTGAGGTGTATAAATGCTACATTGATTTAAAAAAAACTGCACTGTTATCAGATCGGATCGGTATCGGCAGATAATCAGAATTTTTGGTATCGGATCAGATCCAACCCTATACCTAAACTTAACAACTACCTTACCAACTATTGATAAGCAGCAAGGAGTTTATTGAGGCAAAAGTTGTAGTTAGTTAGTTAATAGTGAAAATTGGTCCCCAAATTAAACTGTGACCAAAAACAAAAGTGACAGTGAAGTTCCATAAAACGTATGCCATGCCGTGATATTGGTAACAGAGACTTTCCCATCATTACACAACCTTAAACCAAGGTAGTAAAACATGACTATTTTTTATATTTTATAATAAAATACAATTAGTGTTAAGTATAAGACTCACTGCCCTCATATTGGATATGGCTCGAAGATTTTAGATTTATTTATATTCTAAGAAAATGTTCAGAGAAGTTCCCACACACGGAACTCGAGCTGCATCGAAACCCTATGGGAGCATCTCACCGTAAAGCAGCACCGGTACAATTCTGCTCTTCAGTAGCGCGTTGTGTGAGTGTCTGTGTTCAAGCATTACTAGTGAGTCAGTTTGCCTCTGTTAGTGAGATATTCAAATGTCTAAGTGTAAAAAAATCGGCGAGCAAGCTGTGCTTCAGGCTATGTGTTCCCCCGTGCCCACTCTTCATCACAGACGAGGACACACATGCTCTGTTTTGTCTCACTTGTTTGGGAGTGGAGCACACACGGCTAGCTCTTAAGGGAGGTAGCTGTGTCCAGTGTGAGCAGCTCCTGCTGTGTGTGCTCCGCTCCTGCCTGGCTTTCTTTTAATGAAAGTGACAAGGTTTGCGATCCTCTTGGCTCCGGTCCTGCTGTTGCTGTGGCTCAGCAAAAGCTGCTGTCACGGGGATCGCAAGTGGATTTAGCGGAGGCATCTGAGATGGGCCCGTCCTTATCTCGGTCCTCACCTGCTAGATCTGCGGCTCCCTCCCAGGGGTCGGAAGCACGCTCTGCAGTTTCTTCCCCCCGGAAAGAGGGGGGAACCAACCCTTCGTCTGTCTTCCTCTGAGGAGGTTGACGTCATGAGTGTTGATACAGAGGAGACTGTGAACTCGCCACCAAAGTCCCTCACATATGAGGGGCTGGTGGAGGTTGTTACTTGTGCTATAGCCAAGCTGAAGATAGACTGGCCGGCCAAGAAGCAGAGCGTTCATCAGAAAAGCAAATTAGATGAACGTTTCCTGCATGTAAGATTGCAACCTCCACACCAGGGCCTTCCTTTCTTTCCCAACCTCCACACTTGTGGTATCAAGGTCGTGGAACATGCCATATCCATCCCGGCTCTTCAGCCGTAGTGTCTCTATCTACTCAAACATAATAGGGCTGAGTGAGCAGGGATATGGGGTGATGTCCCGGGTGGAACAGACACTTGCCAGTTATCTGTCCCCTGATTAAGCATCATCCCTGAAGGCCCCGAGGTTTTCCACTAAGCTGCTTAAAGCTACATCAGCACTGGTGGGTAAAGTTTATATGGCAGCAGGTCAGACTGGGACATGTCTGCACACTATAGCTGTATTCCAGGCATACCAAGCTGACCTGCTTAAGGACCTGGATGAAGGCGAGGAGATAGATTCCGATCCAGTTGTGTCGGGCCACAGATCTCTCTCCATGCTACCAAGGAAACGGCCAGAGCCATCGGCCGTTCTATGGCAGCCCTGGTAGCCACAGAGAGACATCTATGATTGAATCTGTCCGAGTTGCAAGATAAGGCCAGATTCTTCCTCCTGAACGCTCCGCTTTTACCTTCTGGCATCTTCGGCGATGCAAAAAACACATCGAGAGGTTTCAAGAGGCGAGGAAACAAACGGCAGCGTTCCAGCACTTTCTCCCTCATCGCTCCCAGGTCTCCCCAGCTGCTGGGTGGGAGCAGCCTCAGCCCTCATCCAGCTCCTTGTACCACCAAGCCCAGAAGCAGAGCGTAGCTTTGCGTACTCCCCTGCAGAAAGTTTGGGAGTTGATGTGCTCTCTCTGTCTCTGACGTGCTCACCTCCGGTGCTTCAGGGCACAGCGTTCTCCAGCGAGCACGGTTCTCAGCTGCCGCCTTACAATGGCATGGCACAAGAATGCTCATCCCCTCCAGCAGGGACAATAGAGTTGTTAGGCTGGTCGTTCCCTGCCTGTCATCCACTTCAGGGCACCGGAGTGACTACTCTACCCACACCAGAGGCCAGCCTCAAGAGGCTGGTTCCCTTAGTAGACTTTTGTGGCAGCGTGAAAACCCGCCAAATGTCTCACAATGAGTCCTGCAGACTGTAGAAAAAGGCTACAGAATCCAGTTTGGTTCTCACCTGCCTCATTTCAATGGGGTTGAGCGGAGCAGACTCTGGTAATGGAACAAGAAATAAACACTTTCTTGAAGAAGGAGGCCATCTGCTCAAGAGAGAGTCTGGGTTATACAGCCAATACTTCATCGTTCCGAAAAAGGGGTTGTGTCTGATCATAGATCTGTGTCTGCTGAACCGTGCTATCAAAAACTTTCGGTTCAACATCCTCACAATCAAACAGATGTCTCAAATCAGGTTTTTGCTTGCTTTTTCCAGCTCAGAGGACCACTTATCTTGGCGTGGTGTGTCTGTCTCCTGCTCGTATCGAATCGAAAAAGAGTGAGAGAAGGTCAGTCACTCACTGTCAAACAGTTTCAGAGACTGTTAGGTCTGATAGCAGCTGCGCCCAATGTGATACTTTTTAGCCTGCTGTACATGAGGCCTTTGCAGTGGTAGCTCAAGTCCAAGGGGTTCCCGGCACAAGAAAAAAGTGCAAAACTTTTCCTGAAGTGGAATTTTTCACTTCTTAGTGCGGACAGTGACTGCAAGACCCAGTCAACTGCCCAGTTGATACAGTTTTGGAGTTTCTGCAGGAGTGTTTCTCTGCAGGGTTATCTACCTCCATGCTGAAGGTGTACGTGGCGCCCAAAGCTGCTTACCATGCCCCTCTGGGTAGTCAGTCATTGGGAAGAGACCCACTCGTAACTCGTTTCCTCTGTGGCGCCCTGAGGCTGAGGCCTGCACAGCACTCTAAAATACCAACCTGGGACCTGGCAGTGATTCTGGAGAGCCTGTGCAATGCCCCCTTTGAACCTATTGAGGAAGGGCCAGTCAAGTTCCTATGAGGCCTCTGACTGCCTGTCATTCTCTAGGTGTCAGAGTGCACTTGACACAAAGTATGGCGGCCTCCAAGGACTTCTTTCTAGGAGTTTCCCTGACAGACATCTGTGACACGGCCAGCTGGTCTTCTCCACAAACATTTGTCAGCTTTTACAATTTAGACCTAGCTTCCTCCCCAGGTTCTCAAATCTTCATGTCCTAAATAGTGTTTGTCTCACACACACTGGACAGGGATTTGTCATTCTGGCACAGTGGGTATTCTCGTTGCCATAGTGTTTTGACGCAGCCTCAAGTTCCCTAACTAATCAGGTTACGCATGTAACCATGCTGCGTCTCACTACTTCAGCTATCAGAAGCTTACCAGTGCTGCTTCGGATACGCTTTATTGCTTCCTGGTGACTTACGTCACCCCGCCTGTGATGTCTTGCTCCTCCATTGGACTTATTACACACGTGCTTTAGAAAGCAGTCACACGGCGAGGCGTTCCCATAGCATTTCAACGCAGTGTCTCGTTCCCTTTAGGAAACCATAGTTACATGCTTAACCTGAGATGTTTTCAAGTGGTGTTGACTTTTAAATGATTTTTTTAAAATGCTGCTTAATCTAAGCACAGTTGATACTTAAATTGATTTTTAAAAAGTGCTGCATAATCAAAATTGTGTATGCAATATGCAACAAAGCAAAGCAGACGTGTTCATCATAAAGTAGAGATAAATGTGGATGATTTCAGATGATGAGTCTCTATGACTAAATGTCTACAACAGAACCACAGATTTCTCAGCCTACAAAAAATGGATCCCTCTAACCACTGAATTATGATCTGCTCAGTGTTTAATGACACTACTGTCTACACATTACACATTCAATGAAATATGCTAGTCAGTGAACTCAAAACACTGAGACAATATAAATGCTGTAATGAAATGAGCATCCAACATTATTCCTGTGTTGAGTTATAACTGTTGGCTAACTGAGCCAATATATAGTTAATCTACACTTCCAAAAACTGACCAGTCAGTCAGTATTTGATATATACTGTACTACATATTTAATTTTTCATTGATCTTTAAAGGGAAATGTTGTGAATAACATCTGCCACATTCACTGACATACACTGAATGTATAGAATCACATAATCTATAATCAAAGTTGAAAATGAATGTTTAAACTGAACTCGTCTTGGTTTGCATCTTATTTGTTTGTACGAAAGTTAACATTTAGACAGTGCAATACAAACATGAAAAGGTCTCTGATTTCTGTAGCACAATAGCTATGCATTACAAGAAATGTGACTGAAAAGGTTTGAAAGAATATATCTGAACATCACAATAATCCACAAGTAACCCACACCATTCCAGTCCATCAATTACCATCTTGAAAAGCCAAAAGAAACATATCCATCATTAAGACGTTTTTAACTTCAAACCATTGCTTCTGGCTAAAATTTAAGCATATTTGTTTAGAGCTGTTTTGGACTGTTTTCACTTATAAACGGTGCTTGATCTGTGCAGATTTCTATTTATATTATACATTTTTTCAGACTAAACCACCTTTTCACTAGAGGAAGTGTTATTATGGATTATGAACTTATATTTTAGCTAAAACGCCTGAATGATGGATGTGTTTCCAACAAAAATGCTTTTGGCTTCACAAGACATGATGGACTGGAGTGGTGTGGATTACTTGTGGATCATTTTGATGTTTTTATAAGCTGTTTGGACTCTCATTCTGACGGCACCCATTCAAGGCTCAAGTCTAGTTTATTTATAGAGCCTTTTCCACTATAAATTAGACCAAAGGACTATACAGTAAAAAAAATACAAATAATGATAAGAACCGAACAAAAAGACAAAAAAAATTATAATAACAGAATTATAATAACAGAAAAAATAAAAGATAGCAGCATCAAAGAGAAAATAAAACAAAATAAGACTTCGAAATTCCGACAATTAAAAGCAAGTATGTTTTCAAACGAGATTTAAAAATATCAATTGATAGTATACTTGGGATGTAACGATATCAAAATCTCATGATACTATATTGTGATATGAAGTCCACGATACAATATTTATTGCGATATTTATTGCGACAAATGAAGAAATGAAAAAAAAAAGACAATTTTGTACATTTTAAAGTTAAATTATTCTATCTAATGCACTTGGAGAGTTCAAAATTAAGAGCTCCAACCCATGTTCCTAAGAAAACTTAAAAAGTCAGTGAATTGACTTTTACCTGAACTTTAAAGGGGACTCAACCCTCTTTTTATTTGTGATATACTGTCTCAGTCTAAATTACATTCACACTGGTGTTTAGGAGGCCAAACAAATTAGAATATAATGATAACAACAATGACAGTAATAGCCATATATTGTAAAACAACTGCACTATAAAATAAATGAAAATGAATATTTCATAGGTATATTATTTTTGGTTTAAACTACTGTAGGGATATTACAATACTTCTTTCCTAATATATTTTGAATTTGGACTGCATTTAAACCGCTAGCTGTCAGCAATTCTTACTGCACTTTTAAGCTTTTATTTTGACAGAAACGGCAGTAGAGCTTTTATCTTGAAGGAAAACTCCAGCTTCAGTGAAAATGTGATTACAAAAATGTGTCTCACTACAGATCTAGTAACATGCAGTAATCATCTGCCGCGAAAATAAAGCCTAACTGGTGGCCGCTGCTTTCTGTGTGCTAAACACAGCACATGCAATAAACGAGTTCACTGCATTCATTGAGAATTAGTGAGGAGCCGTGCAGCTGCATTCTGGACCAATTACAATTTTGAAATAAAACATTGGCTTACTCCCAAATAAAGTGCATTACAATCATTCAAGTGGGAGGAAACAAATGTGTGAATCACTATCTCAGGATCAGCAACAGACAAAAGAAAACTTCATTTTTGCAAGTCTTCAATTGAAGAAAGCAACTTTTCACCACACATTTGATCTGATCACCAAATCTTGAGGTTGAGTCAAATAGTACCTCCAGATTCTTTATCTGGGGCTACACATTCATTGACCATGGACCTAAAACATCTTTTATGTCACTGTCAACCTGATTTGGCCTAAAAATTATAAATCCAAAATTCTGGCATGAAACTCTAGATGGCACAGTCCGATAGGTCAAACTCAATCAGGCATAATGACATCATTATCACATGGAGCAGCTGATTGGTTCTTTTTGTTTCAGCAGCCAATGAGCTTGCTGCTCAACATTTAAATACTTGGCTAGTGCTTGCTGTAGCAGTTGCAGCGCTCTTCGGAAACATCTGAAATTAACACCTAAGTGAATGCTCTTTTACTCCATATCGCTGTGCATATTGTGTGGTCAGCTGAATTAATTTCAAGATAAGCAACCATAAACACATTAACATTGTCATCTACATTACCATGCCAATGCCTCCAAGAGTTGTCATGACAGAAGTTCAGATTTAGTTGCATTTAGCTGGAGATGATTTTGCTCTAACCAGCACTTCATCTCCACAAGACGTAATAACAAAGATGAATGAGAAGTTGGTCCTCCAGGTTTAATAGGCAAATAAATCTGAATATCATCGGCATGAAGATAATACGACATGCTGTGTTTTTTTTTTTTTAAAAACAAGGGCAGCGAGAATAAAGAACACAAAATAGGCCCCAAAATGGAGCCTTGAGGAACTTCACAGTTAATAGAAACAGCAGAAGATGATAATTCCCCAACTGTCACTGAAAAGGATCTTTCCTTCAAATAAGAAGAAAAACATTTTAAAACAGTCCCTCTCAGACCCACAATATGCTCTAAGCGCTCAATGAGAATATCATGATATATTAAATCAAAAGCTGCACTAAGGTAGAGCATAATTAAAGCTCCTGGACTACCCGAATCCCCAATGAGGAACAATTCATTGGTAACCCGTATTCATATTTTTACATTTTTAATTTTGGTCATTTTAATTCATTGCAGACAATCCATTGATGAGCAAGTGATGGAATGCTACATTTCCCCAAATTTGTTCCCATCTACATCTTGGATGGCCTGAGGGTGAGCAATCCCTTTTTGAGGGAACTCTTCCTTTTAAGGCAGAATTAGTGTAGGCTTGTTAATTGATTTGCAAATGACTTGCAGTTTTATCAATCACACGCAATGTTTCTGAATCAAGATATCTTACCTTCACCGCAGTCCTTCCCCTGATAGCCGGTTTCAGAGCAGTCACATGTAGGCTCATTATTGACAACACCGCATACACCTCCATTTAAGCACATGTTGTGTGAGCCACAGAGGTCAGTGCTTACCCCGTCACTGTTAATGGTGACAGGCTCTGAACTGTTGACTTTCAGGTCTGTTATCCAGCCCATAAAGGCAGTGTGATCCTTCACAGTGTCCGATGTCAGCTGTAAAGACATCAATCTTAGTTTTGGTGGAATCCCTCCTAAGAACAAGTGACTGAAGACAGTCATATCCCGCCTTTTGGACTTAACCTCCTGCCACTTTATTTCTTTGTCAACGATGAGGGTAGTGTTTCTGAAGTTCCTCCTGATTGTGACTTCATGCCACTGGTTGTCACTGATGACAACATCTGAAAGTATGGAAGCAGGTTCAGCACAGAAAATAGAAAAGCGTAGTCTGAGTTTCCCCTCTTGTATGTGCAGCTCGAGGAAATCGCAGAAGCCTTCATCATCAAAGTACACCAGAAGTCCCTTTAAATTCTTGGTTTTCATGCTGAAGCTCATCTCACTCTCACAGCAAGCGTTCCACATGGGGAACGAGGCCCACTGTCCCTCTGCGCCAGTAAACCGGAGACTAGCTCCAGCATCCACAGCACATACAACCAGTCCAATCCAGAGGAGATGGGCACCATGTCGCATTTGAAGAATCATAATGTAGTCAGGCTGAGTTTATAATAATCTTAGTAAGATTTTGAATGGACAAAATATAATAGTGACCACAATTTCAAAATCACATAAACCACCTGACAGTCTCTCTCAGGATGTTTCAACATCTATAGAGACCATTCCACAACTTCTCTCCTCATGTCATCAACCTTATTTTTGTTCTGCATTTTATTTTTTTTCAATTATCATCCACACTTTGCCGTATCCACAGTGTTCAGTGTCATCCATCATGTTACTTTTTGTCTGAAACTGTGGTTTTGACCATAAGTGTTTTAAAGGGTTAAATCCTCTTTCAACAAAAGCAGGCAGTAGACGTCATTTCTGATCCCTCAACATATGACCATTGACACTGGAGAAAAAAAGAAAAAAACACAATAACAGTTCATCTGACAATCATTCTGACATCCTAAGGAAGAATTAGTTGCTTCCAGAAGTGTTTCCCATCCCTTTTCCTGGAGACCAGTGGTACACATTTTGGATGTCTCCCTTATCTGACTCATCTCTTTCAGCTTTTGGAGTTGAATCAAGTGTTAGGAATTAAAAAGAGTTAGAAAATGTGTAGTGATGGTGTGCCTCCAGAAACAGGGTTGGGAAACACTGACTTACACAAATCCTAGACAAGCATGCAGAACAACAAAAGTTTTTGTCATTTCATGAATTATAATGTAATTACAAAGGTTTGATATTTCTGTAAAACATTCTCTATTTTTTTTTTTTTTCATAATTGCTTTACTATGTACATTTAAATGGTGATTAAATACAAGAGTATATTTTAAATACAGGTATGTTATAGAAGTACGTTTTTCATGTCATACCAAGGTGTAATTGTGGGAAAAACGGTGGATTGTAAACACAACTTTAATGCAAGGGGAAAAAAAAAAAAAAAAAAAAAAAAAAAAAAAAACATACCTAACCTAAGATTTACTGGAGTAAGACATTTGACAACTATGCCTATCTCTTTTATATATTTAATAATCGTTATTGGCTACATCATGGATTAGAACATCAACATCGTTGCCTGCAAGGACTGATTCTTGTGTGTCTCAACAACAATAAATAAAGTCTAAAGCAATACAGCAATCCAGTGTTTTGGATAACACGTTAAGGGCGTTTGGGTTTGATTGTTACGTTTGCGTGTACGACGATCTTACATAGTTCATAAAGCACAAGTGCACAAGCTCATCCTTTCATTTTCAGACGGGTTCGATAGTAAGACACTAAGATTAAGACAGAGATGTACAATGCATATCTGTCTGTTTGTCATGAATGAAGCTCCAGATGTAATCGCTGCGATCAGAGGTGATACGCCCCATACGCAGCTCGAGAACTCCCACATGAGCTCATCTTCTACAGAAGAACATATTAAAGCCCTTCGTGTTGCAGGTTATACATCTTTTAAAACACGTATGCCATCAAACAGCATTAATCGAGCTCACCCGAATCCACTGAGAAAAGAGCAGCAAACGATCCATTCGGACAAAACCGAAACTATATTCATAATCATTGCACGAGCGCATCTGGAGTGTTAATGAACGCTGATTCTGTGAATAAAATGTCTCGATGTGCATCTATGGGATTTCTGCAGAATAGACTAGTACACACAACACATACACAGAGTCGTTTGAAATGATATGAAAATCGGTTTACCCAGCACGTCGTGGCTCTCGTCGACTGATGAAAACGGTAGTTTGAGTAAGTTATGGAGGTAAAGCTGTGATGCGAGTAATGTGCAGGGCTGTATCTCTGACACACACCGGGTCACGTGACGCGGCTCTGGTTCTGCAGCATCTTGGACAATTCAGTCAATGCAAAGCCCGCGATGATGTCAATTAGGCCTACTATCGTGCTTAAATCGCTATAATGTTCAGCATTGACCTAAAAGCGCACTGCTGACATCATTATAATTAACCCAACGAAAACTGACAGATATTATTATTATTATTATTATTATTATTATTATTATTATTATTAATATTATTATTATTATTATTATTTAATGTATCCCAGAGGGGACATGGATGCATTTAAACTGCAGTTACAGATGCATAAATAGACCTAATGTTTTGTTTTAACATAAAACGTTGAATACTGATATTTGAAATAATTTAAAACATGAAAAAAAGTCGAAAAGTGAAATTAAAACCACCAGTAGGTGACAGCAAGTGACTGTTACTGAGTGAGTCATTGAGATTCAACCGATTCATTCAAACGACTGATTCATTCAGAAACAAAGCATTTGACTGTGTTTGTGATGAATCGTCAGAAGCAGTTGTATCCATTTGCGGTAAACTTTAATCGTAGTCAAACAGGCAGAATAAATACAATGGCAAACAGGGCAATCAGAGACAAGACAAAATCAGAGACAGATACCAGGCAGAGATCGAGGCGGGCAGCTAAGGAGCAGAGACGAGAATAAACAGGCAAGAGGTCAATGGGCAGGAGGCAGACAATCAGAGAACAGAGAACAGTCCTAGGTCAAACACGGGAAATCAACTGAGTAATATATATACGCTCAGAAATGTGCCGGGGCAAACAAGACTTCGCGTCTGATCAGGAGGAGAACATGGTTTATATGGAGAAGGGTGATGATCATCTGGGCTGGAAATTAGCCCTAGGCACGGGGTATGTGGGAAATGCAGTTCTGACAGAGTTAGTATTCGGGTGAGGGTGCCCTCCGGTGGCGATCTGAGAGAGCCACAGAGGTGCGATTTGTGACAGTGTTAATGACGGTGCGTTCCAAACGGGATATATCGCCCTCCGAAGGGCACTTCGGAGTGAAAACAATCATGGCCGCCATATTGAAGGGTCGTTCCAAACCGAAGTGCTCAAAACTAGCCACTTCAAAGGGCCCTTCGGAATGAAGGATTTCAAAGGGTACAACTGATGGACACTTCGGGCTCCCATGATCCTTTGCACAGATTCTTTGCATGATGACGGCGCTTCCGTATGATGACGCAGAAGGGCACTTCAAGAAACAGTTGTTTGGTCCCCTACATCCTTCAACCCTTCGAAGCTCTCACTCCGGAGGGTAAACCCCTTTGAAGGGATTAGGGCATAGGGATGAGCCCTTCCGAATGGAACGCAGGGTGAGTGAATCACTGAATCATTTATTGAACCGATTCGTTCAAAAAGCTGATTCATTCAATAAGTAAACACCCATTGCTCAGAGAAACAAAACAGTGCTGTGATCTTTGTTTGGAACTATTTTCGATGGCAAAATTGAGCACAAAAAAGCAATATTATGTCTAAAATGTAAGTCACTTATTGATTTACTGAACTTGTATAAAATGATTATTAAATGTGTTCATGCTGATATCTGCAGAAAAATGGTACTCTTTGTGTGATTGTTAACTATATTAAATTATCTAAATATTAAAAGCATACAGAAGAATTTTTGCCATCTACAATTTAGAATGTCTGGAATTTTGCGTTTTAATAGACTAATAAATCAACGTGCGTGCACTATCAAATGATGTTTGATATTGTGTTTCATTTTCACTCGATAGCCTGAAAATGTCAGATCGCACATGATTACAACAACACTTACCATATTATGCAGACGATGCTGTATCGCACACCCCAGACTCGACTTGAGTGAAAAATGAAATCGTCCGCGGTTGTACGCGCACTTGTTTGCATGAGCAGATGTGTTTAACTTGCAAACGCCAGACCACTGATTCATCAAACCTGCTTTCCTGCAGTCTGGTTCTTCTGACTATTTTGTAGTAAGTAACGAATATGCTTCGAGGAAATGTATCGGAGTAAAAGTATACATTTTAATTAGGAAATGTAGTGGAGTAAAAGTAAAAGTTGGCTGAAATATAAAAACTCAAGTAAAGTACAGATACTTCCAAAAATGATTTAAGTACTGTAACGAAGTATTATTACTTCGTTACAATACACCACTGGATGTTACTTAAACTCACCTCACAAACTCTGTCATTCTGGAGTCTTGCGTTCACAAGTTTATGTGACCCTGCTTCTCTCACGCAGTGTTTTCATCCTCTACTGGCCATCTGGAGCACCGGGAGTTTTCCCGGTGGGCCGCAGAACAATGTGGGCTGGCCATTTGCGTAAATATAAAAAATGAATTGTAGTAAATGTACGTATATCCTTCCGCCGCGCGGCCCACTTGATTCAAAAATTCTAATTAATTTAGCATGCTCCGGCTCAGTGCACCGGCTCAGCGCTCGTCAATGTCAAAATGTTTGAAATAGCCAATCAAAGCGTAGAAGGCGGGATTTATTGTTCACAGACGCTGAGCTGCTCGCGACTTGATGCGAGCTGCTGATGTAACCAGCTAAACATGACGAGGCAATTCAGCAATATTTGCCAAGCGTTACGATAAAAAAAAAAAAAAAAAAAAAAAAAATGAAAGTGATTTATATTATAGGCCTAATAAAAATATAATTTGCTTATTAATTCACATGCATTATTTTATATACACACTGGTGGTTAAAAGTTTGAAATAATTAAGGCATTTTATTTATTCATTTATTTGAAAGAAGATTTAATTTATTTGATCAAAAATACAGTAACAATTATATTATGAAATATTTCACTTAAAATGGTCGTTTTCTATTTAGGATATTTTAAATTGTAATTTATTTCTGTGATCAAAGCTGAATTTTCAGCATCATTACTCCAGTCTTCAGTGTCCCTTCAGAAATCATTTTAATGCAGCTTAATCTGCTGCCTAATTATTATCAGTTATTATTTTTGATCAATTATTAATAATGGTTTTTATTATTGGTATAATGGTTCTCAGTTAAAGAACAGCATTCATTTGAAATATAAGTACTTAGTAATAATATAAGTATATATAAGTATAAATCTTTACTGTCACTTAAATCAATTTAATGCAACCTTGTTGAAGAAAAATATTATTTTATTCTTATTAATCTTAAAAATAATTTTTAATCTTACCCAAGACTGAATGTGAATGGTATCACATTTTCCACAAAATATGAAGCAGCACAACAGTTTTCAGCATTGATAATAATCAGAAATATTTCTTGAGCAGCAAATCAGCATATTAGAATGATTTCTGAAGGATTCAGCTTTGATCACAGCAATACATCATATTTTACTATATATTCGGATAGAAGACAGCTATATATTTCACAGTACTGTTTACTATATTTTTCATCATCAAAATAATTGATATACTCTTTTCCACAACTGGAGCTCTATTCCTTAAAATGATAGATGTCAAGCTCCTGCAAAAGGACAAATACTGTATATGACCAATAGAAAGGCACCATAAAAATAGTCCGCATTCTGAACTATTCAAGTCTTCTAGATGATACCAGAGCATTGTGTCATATGGACTGATAATATATTTAACTTTAGTGATATTAAACTGTCCCTCATAAAAATTCTTTAAAATTATTTACTACCGGTATTTGCCATATACACCAGGAAAGACCAATTATAATGTAAAGAATGCCAGTCATTTATGGTGTGGTGCGGTGTGTTGTGCACTGGGTTTGGTGGGCCGCTCTGTGCCAAAAAATCCAGGGCCACTTTTTGGCCCCAGTCCGCCCCTGATTGCTTCTATTGTCCTCATTTGTAAGTCGCTTTGGATAAAAGTGTCTGCTATATGACTAAATGGAAATGTAAATATAACGCTGCTTGCAAAAAAAGCTCTTTTAGAACTGAATGGAGAAACTCAGCATTTTTCTGCAAAGATGCATTAAATCCAACAAAGTGGTTTAATAAAGGATTTTTTGATCCTGAACACATTTACCATACCAATATATATATATATATCTCGATAGATAGATAGATAGCACAGAAATTGTGCAGACATACATATCATTTCTGCATCACAGTTTATGAACCTGGGCCTGGTGGCACAATAACAGTACGTTTAATGTCTTTCTAATCTGGCAGATACACTTCAGGTTTTAGAGAGCTCTGCTAATGAGCTGTTAAGTCAAATTAGGTGTGTTGAATTAAAAACAGGGTTGGGTACCACTGCTCTAGCACAATTATCAATACAAAATATGACTTAATAAAATCAATAACCTTTTGAGATGCATGTCCTATAAACATCAATCATTTATTCTCTGATTTGTCTGCTTTATTTAAGAGTATTTAAGTAGATTTGATGCCTTTTGTAGACTTAAAAAAAAAAAAAAAAAAAAAAGATCACATGACGTCTCCATATGAGCAGTCATACAGATACAGTATAGTAATTTGCCAGCTAATGCTGGTGTGCATGTTGATTAATATTAGATGGCTAAAAGACTTCAACTCAATCAGCTTTCATCTTTAAAGTAGGTGGAGCCAGGGGCAGACTGGCCATAGGGAATGCTGGGATGTTTTCCGGTGAGCCAGACAAAAAATTGGGCCAACCAGGTCGTGATATGCTCAGTGCTGTGAATATATGCTCAGTGGTTCTGCGACATGCAGAAGCAACAGTGTGACAACCACTCTCACTCTCAATTCACACAAGACTTAATTTTAAAATGTTGTCAATCTGTTCGCACCTTTTGGTGTTGAATCATATTGTACTTTCAGCATGGGACGTCTTGTTGGGATCTTACAGATTTGTCAGTTGTGTGGCACATTGCATAAGGCTCTATAAGTTTCCAAGAGACCCCTCAAAATAAGAAAACCGGTAGTGCTGATAAGTTAAAATTATAACTAAATGTTTTATTAACTTAAGGGGTCTTTGGAAACTTGGCACTGGACCACGACACCAAAATTTAGGTGTTCAAACCCTGCAAGTCTTAGCACTGTGCCTTTGCTGCATTGTGTTTAGCATTGCTGCAGCTATATATATATATATATATATATATATATATATATATACACACTATATTGCCAAAAGTATTGGGTCACCCCCTTCTAATGAACAGGTTTGACTACTTTAGTAATTTCCATGAGTACAAATCTTAATGTTTAAGCATAAAATGATATTCTAGGGAATTGTGTGCTTCTAATTTTAAAGCAACAGTTTGGACAGGACCCTTTTCTATTCTGACATGACAATGCCTCTGTGTATAAGGCAAGGTTCAAAAAGAAATGATTGATTCAGTCAGTGTGGAAGAACTTGACTGATCTGGAGAAAGCCAAGTCCTAATCCAAGCTGAAAACTCTAGTTTCTAGGGTTCTCCCACATTTTAATGTTATCATCTATAAAATGCCTTTGTGAAACTTTAATTTACATGTACAATATTTACTGTATAATTCAGAGCAAATGTAAAGACAAAATGGCAATGCACTCACCTTGAAATGTGTCACAGCTCTGGCATGCTCGGTAAAGTACATCTGCACACTTCAGATTCATCGGGTTAAACCAGTTGAGTTTTGTCTCTCTCTTTTTAATTATTATTATTTTATTTTATTTTGTTTTCGTTTTTTGTTTGTTTGTTTGTTTGTTTTGTTTGTTTGGTTTTTTTTTTTTTTTGTCTTCTTTCAATATACTTCTTGTTGACAGGAGTGACTCTAGATGAGGAAATTATTTCTATCATCTTACTAACTTGCCTTGCAATAGTTTCTTTACAGTCCACAGGCAATCAACTGCATGTCAATTTCTCGCACGCTAACAGAGTACACAGAATATCAGGAAATACACTGACTAATTTATAAAGGCAACAACTTTTTTAAATGTGTTCAGGAGACTAGTGTATAAAGTTTTATATGCTTTACATGTTTAGCCTGTAAACTTTAGGCTTTTTCTTGTATCAAAGAAGTTATGGAATTGGCTGTTGACATATAAAAGATCACACTTTCCCCAGAAGAAACTTGACAAAGCTGATAATGTGGTGAAATATCAGTCTGACATCATTCAAATATTAAAGCATTAAATATGTCTGAAAATCTGAAATTTTCAACAGGTTGTGTGCTTAGGTTGGACTCTCAGAAGATCTTCTTTCCCTTGATCCGTGTGTGTTTGAGGAGACTTCTGATTTCATAAAAACTATATGCTGTGACTTTTTGTAAAACAATATTCGGTACCTCACTACATATTTCCAGCTGAAATGTCCAGCAAGGGGCACCAAAAAGTGTGAGATCATATTCAGATAAGCTTTTCAATTGGAAAGTCCCGTTCACACTGCCAGTGACCGTGACAAAGCGACATGATCCCATTCATTTTGGGTGGAGTGTTGGCGACATCCGGTGACATGAGCGACAGTGGCCAATGGCGACCGAATGTAGGCGAGTCAACTACAAAAGTTAATAGTTTAACTTTATCCAAATGAGCAGCAAATTTCACGAGCGACAATCACTAGTAGTGAAGACTCAGGGTGCTTTAAATTAAAATTATAACAGTGTTGCTTTTTATTCTTGGTGCAGTTCGCTTTCACACGGCAAAGTTTCTAAATGGACCAAATTTGTTAATAATAAATTTGTTAAAAAGTTACGTGCGAATAAACTATTCTCTCATTGGTCAAAGTGGTTAGTTTATTTTACGGGATTCCACTATGATGTCACGGCTGTCATCCATCAGGATGTAACGACAAGCTTTGTGGGCTTATTGTTTTTTTTTTTTTTTGTAGCTGTCGTTATATTAATTTATCATTTTGAGCAGGAGTCCAGGATTCATCGGAAAAACATTTTTAAAATGCACTTACTACAAGGAAGAGCAATAAGACGGCATTTTGAAATGAAAAAGTGCACTTTGATTTTCAATGGCAAAGACGTGCTCACCCACAGACATTCACAGGTTCATTTTGAGGTATTAGAAAAACAACAAAGCTAATGCTTTTCATGGAACTTACATAATTACCCATCATACATTGCGATATAGCCTGGTTCGTTTGTCCGTTGGATCGAATTGCTTTCTCACTACAACCGAACCACTCCAGAGTTCGTTTTCAATCGAGCCCAGACCACCTCGTTCAGGTGATCTCAGACCGATTGTTTTGGCGCGGATCCGAGTGCGATTGCCGTGTTCACATATGCCCAAACGAACCGAGCTAAGGGGGGAAACGCGCCAGGTTCCAAAACAATGGGCCAGGTGTGAAAGCACCCTCAGTCCCGCTCACAGGACAGAGGCAGAACAGGACAGGCCAGGACAGAGACAGAGTTCCGGAGTGATTTCACTGCTTTATATGATTTGACTAACCACACACATGGATATAAAAAATATTGTGTGGAAAAGAAGTGAGTTTGAGTCATACATTGATGGTATGTGTTGTGAATTATATGTTGTGAATTACCGTATTGACCCGAACATAAGACGATGTTTTTTTTCTTGGAAATACATCTGAAAAAACGCCGTCATCTTATATTCAGGGTCTAGACTTTGACATGTCGATAATACACCCACAACAATAGGTGGCGCCAAATATGCGTAAAATGAGTGTGCCATGAAATATGTTATGTAATGTGTGTTGTAAAGATTGAGAGTGAAAACAAAAGAAAAAGAAAAGCTTACAGCGGCATGAGTCGTGACTGTCATGTTAGCCTGATGGGACCAAACTTCCTCAGTAAGTGATTTTAAAACATAAGACAGTACCCAGATTTGAAGGCTACAATAAGACTTCACTTCTACTGTTAATGCAATTTTGGTAGGCTACTATGAGATGGATAGCCTAAATGTTATATAATATATGTTATATAATTTTTAAATGTGATTTTTGGTACATTTTACCAGTATTTACCATACTTTAAAAACAAAAATTTAAGTAGGAAAAAAATGCAGTATGAAAATAATTTAAGAAAAAAAAAAAAAATCTCAGTAAACCACAAGGGGGGGGGGGTGTCTTATAATCAAGGGGTTGTCTTATAATCAAGGTCATCTTGTATTCGTATCAATACGGTATATGATGCAGTGAGCAGTTTAGCACTGGTTAATGATTTAATGCAATGAGCACTGCTGTAGTTTATATAACAACACTCTCCAACTGCAGAATGCTACTTTTATTTCTTTTAAGTCTAATTCCAAGTCAATTTAGAATGATATCTTAGTTTTACCGGCAATTTAGTTTGTGATTGCATTTTCTAAAGGTAATATCCAAATGTGCAGTCTACCAATAACATTAAAGACAAAGTCGCTGGCAGTGTGAACGGGGATTAAGTGCTATCAGAAAGAAAGTTGTTCCTTGTGTTAAACTGGTGCTTGTTTAACAATACTGGAGTAGATTACGTGGTTTCAGATACAGACCAACTCACTATTAAATGAGGTATCAAGCAAGCTAGTTATGTATAAATTAGCATATAGATACTGACAAATCAAAGGGAAAAGCAACATTAACGGGCGATTTCCCAGACAGAGATTAGGCCTAGTCCTCGCCCTTTAAAGAGGGGTAGAGGGCCTAAGAAAGACACAAGGCTACAAAGAACCCACCCCCTGACAGAATGAGCTGCTGGGATCTGGGTAACACACAACATTTTGTTTTTATTGTGAGTGTACCCGAAAAATTTTTAGTGTCTTTCACACTGATAAGAAAAAAAATGAGCCCGTCTCGCCAGTGAGACGGCCGACCCCAGGGGGTTAAGCTGGTAGTATCGGTCAAAATTTATGGGGAGAGGCCCAGCTTGCAGTGGTACAGCAAGGAAAACCTCTTAAACAGAGCACAAGAGGCAGCCCCGCCCGTAGTAGAGTGTGCTCAGAGGCTATAAAGCTTCTGGAAGATGTAGCTTCTTGCTGCGTTCTTAGACGAGGATGCCCATCCATGGCTCACTGCTGCTCTACACATTTCCTCCACTTTGCATGATAACGCCTACCCTGGCCTGGGTGAGAGAAAGGAGCCTGACTCTGATTTTGAATGAAGAGATGGTCACTCTCTCTGAAAGAGCTGGTCCTGTTGATGTAAACCCATGCGGCACATACAGGACATAAAGCATTCAGCCTCTGATGCTCTGAACCCCAATGTGTTTAAGTTTGTTTCTCACAGGCCAGGCCCAGAGGCCACCCTGTCTGGGTGAGGGTAGATTTCCCCATATAGAGGAGTGATCTCTGCAAGCTATGGTGCTTTGGGCCACCTGGGTGCTATCAAAATTAGAATCAGGCTCCATTCTCTTATTGTGGCCAGGGTAGGCGTTATCAGGCACAGGGAAAGTAATGTGTAGAGCAGCACATTGGGCCTGGCTCCAAGCCGAGAGGGACATCCTCGTCCCATTGAGAGAAGTACGTTGGACAATTTGTGATTTCGCATGGTGCAAAGAGATCGATGGCTGCCTGGCTGAATGTCTTGCACAGCAGAAATACTACTTGTGGGTGGAGGTGCCTGTCTCAGTAGAGGGGGTTCTCCCTCGACAAGAGGTCTGCTCGCCTCTTCAGAATGCCCAGAACATGGGTCACCCATAACGACAGACTAGAGAAGTGACAACTGTCTGTACACTATAGCTATTAAAGTTGACCTCTTCGGCCTTTCCCAGTGTGCTGCCAAGTTTGTCAGTTCTGCCTGTAATGTCTCCACTGTGACACGATCATCATAGAAGATCAATGATTCACTGAGTTTCACCAGAGCTGATTTTGGGAGCCCATTTTGTTATATTTCAGCAAACTCCATGCAGGCAAAATCTGAACATAGAGCTGCACTTGCTGTGTACCATTGGTAGATAATATCTTGAAAAGTATCCATCATGACATTGTGGTCTTGTCAACGTGATGACGTTGTGACTCTGTATTCTTTCAAAGAATCTGAAGATGGCTCATCCACTGCATCTCACCGGTGCATCACTCTTTTCTTTCTGCCTTTTTTTCTGGGGGGGGGTAATTTGGACCTTAAAGTGCATGTTGCAGGTTAAAAAAAATTTCAAATGAATATATAACCTTGTAGGAAAATACCATATGAACCGTTAATGCGGGATTTGAAAATGTTTTACAAGACGTGAGGGCACAAATTTAGAAGAAAAAGAGACGCTTTCCTTGATTGTTCTCAAAAAACGCTTTTTTTCAACATCGCGTCACATTACGTCACGAGAGGGAATCGTGTGCCGCACTCTGTTGGTACTCAGTGGGAGCGGGCGCGAGTCAGTGTGTTTTCGGTAGTTATTTTTATTTCAATTTATCATCGTCATGGTAAATTATTGTGTTTGTGGAGGCTGCACTAACTCCAGCCTGTCAGGACATCGAGTCCACAGGTTTCCTAACAAGAAATAGGACGGTATCTTCCGGCCTCGGTGCGTTTGTGCAGCTGAAGAGACGGGACTTCACTAATGCTTCAAACAACGCGGTGGTGTGTAACTTAGCGATCACTTACACCGGAGGATAATCATCCTGGTGATATGATGCAGTTCAACATGGGATACCGAAGCAAGAAGCGAGTGAGACTCGAGCTGGTGCGGTTTCTTCGGTGCACACAGCAGCTTCAGCGGGTCCCGGTCAGACATGATGCTCATGGATCCGACAGAGATGCTGCTCCACGAAAATGTCAACTGTGCACCGTAAGTCTTGATTTTTAACATTTTCTAACTACCAAATCAGTGAACATAATTATTTAAATAATGAGACACAACGAGATGTATGTAAGTTGTTGCTCTCAATGGTGCCCCTGTAGAAAGTGGTGAGGGTGGGTGGAGGGAGACTTGCCCTTTTCAGCCAGCAGAGAAAATAGAGACGCTGTTGTCCCTTCTTGTTGAGTGACGTGACGTTGGTGGTCCAGGTGAGATCCTCTGTGATGTGCACTCCCAGGAATTTAGTGCTGCCGACTCTCTCCACGGTTGAGCCGTCGATGGTCAGTGGGGGGTGGTCAACAGAGTTTCTCCTGAAGTCCATCACAACCTCTTTTGTCTTACATTGAGGGACAGGTTGTTAGTACCACACCATTCAGCCAGCTGTGCCACTTCCTCTCTGTAGTGCGTTTCATCGTTGTTGCTGATGAGGTCTACCACAGTTGTGTCATCAGCGAACTTGATGATGTGGTTGGAGCTGGACTTGGAGGTGCAGTTGTGGGTCAGTAGTGTGAAGAGCAGCGGGCTGAGAACACAGCCTTGTGGGGCACTGCTGGAGGTGTTGCAGCCGACACGGACTGACTGAGGTCTTGCAGTTAAAAAGTCCAGGATCCAATTACAGAGGGAGGTGTTAAGGCCCAGCAGGTTTAGTTTGTGGATGAGCTGTTGTGGGATTATTGTGTTGAATGCTGAACTGAAGTCAATGAACAGCATTCTTACATAGGAGTCTTTCTGTTCCAGGTGAGTAAGAGCTATGTAGAGAGTGGTGGATATTGCATCATCCGTGGAACGGTTTGGATGTTATGCAAACTGGAATGGGTCCAGCGTGTTTGGAAGACTGGACTTGATGTGATGCATGACTAACCTCTCAAAGCACTTCATCATGATTGGGGTCAGTGCTATGGGACGATAGTCATTCAGACAGGACACATGTGACTTCTTTGGTACTGGGATTATGGAGGTGGATTTGAGACACGTGGGGACGACTGCCTGGCTCAGCGAGGTGTTGAAGATGTCTGTTAGGACATCTGTCAGCTGTGCAGCACAGTCTCTCAGTACACATCCAGGTATGTTGTCAGGGCCCGCAGCCTTTCGTGGGTTAATCCTGGATAGGGTCTTCCTTACATCGGCTGGGGAGAGACAGAGTACCTGGTCGTTTGGAGATGTGGGTAGTTTCTGTGCAGATGTGTCATTCTGTATCTCAAATCGTGATTAGAAGTGGTTGAGTACCTCTGGCAGGGATGTGTCATCGTCACTGGCCTGTGGCGGGGCCTTGTAATCAGTGATGGTCTGAATGGCTTGCCACAGGGTCCGAGTGTCTTTACTGTCGCTGAAGTTGTTGTTGATTTTTTTTTTTAGCATACTGATGTTTTGCCTTCTTGATGCCATGAGACAGATTGGCTCTTGCTGTTTTGAGGGCTGCTTTATCTCCTGATATGAATGCTTCACCTCTGGTCTTTAGCAGCCCATGAACCTCTGCTGTCATCCATGGCTTCTGGTTGGCACGTGTGGTGATGGTCTCGGTGACTGTCACATCATCTATGCACTTTTTGATGTAAGCAGTCACAGTTTCAGTGTACTCCTGCAGGTCTGTGTGGTTGTTGTAGGTGGCCGCCTCTTTAAACATGTTCCAGTCTGTGTCCTGGAAGCAGTCCTGCAGTGCTGAGGTGGCATTGTCTGGCCATACCGTGATCTGCTTTTGAACCGGTTTGGCAAGTTTGAGAAGTGGTCTGTATGCTGGGATTAGCATAACAGAGATGTGGTCCAAGTACCCGAGGTGGGGGCGGAGTTCAGCTTTGTATGCGTTTTTCTCTGTTGTATAAACAAAGTCCAGTGTGTTGTTTCCCCTTATTGCAAAGTTCACATGTTGGTAGAACTTTGGCAAAACTGTCTTTAGGTTTGCGTGGTTGAAGTCACCGGCTATGATGAAAAAGCCATCAGGGTTATTTGTTTGTTGTTCGCTGATGGCGCTGTACAGTTCACGAAGCGCGTCCTTAGCGTTTGCACACGGGGGAATGTAAACCGTGACAATAACAATGGCTGTGAACTCCAGCGGCAGATAGAACGGTCGACAGTTCACAACCATAAACTCCACCAGTGACGAACAGTGTTTTGATACTACCGCAGCATTGTTACACCATTCTTTGTTGATATACACACACAAGCCACCCCCGCAAGTCTTACCAGACAGTAATGAATCTCTGTCCGCTCGGTAGCAGTTTAGCCCGTGCAGCTGAATGGCGGAGTCCGGGATGTTGTCCTTTAGCCATGTTTCAGTGAAAACAAACACACAACAATCCCTTGCCTCATGCTGTGTAGATCGACTGAGTTGAATTAAGTCCAGTTTGTTTTCCAGAGAGCGAATGTTTGAGAGCATGAGTGTTGGAAGAGCCGGTCTTGTGGGGTTAGCCCTCAGCCTAGCTCGTATACCTCCATGCTTACCACACTTCCGTCCTCTCTCACACCACTTGCAACGCTGCCTTGTGCGGGTAGCGTCAGTAGGCGAGGCCGCAGTTTCAAGGTCCGGCTTCAGCAGTAAACAAAGGCCTCGTAGCTTCTCAGTAGCCGCCGGCGAGAGTTGGTGTTTGTACGCGTTGCCGATATCCAAAAGACTTTGGCGATCATAGATGAGTTTTGGAGTGATTTCCTTATGAATTAGCGGTAAATTGACACTATTTGGAGATGAACAGACGACATTAAAAGACATAAAAGCACCATCTTTGGGACCTGGAGTAGCCGCTGCGTCTGACCGCGCCGCCATCTTGGATAGTTGCTGATGTAAACTTGATAAAAAAGTTTTTATACAGTAAGACAATTTGTGATTGTGATTATTTTTTATTGCTCGTCACCAAAATGGGGCCATATAAATTCCTCTCTCCTCTGTAAACTGTTTTCTAATGGCTGACACAACACATGCAGGTAAGGGCTGCCCAGAACACCATAGGCCCAGTGTAAAGCTTGTCTGTATGTTGTCAATATTGATTATCTTATACCAATGGCATCAAAAAGTGTTACTTGCAGGTAGTTGTGACCTACCTAAATATAGGCAACTTGTAATCGAAAAAAACTAAATTATTCAGATGGTTTTAATATTCAAATCTTTAATTTATTATGTATTTATACAAGTATTTAGCTTAGAGTAATAAGTGATCTCTGCCCTGAACACACTCATGTCTGCTGGCCTGGAGAGGTCTATGCACCTGTCTGAAGTGCATATAGGCTATCTGTAGCACATATGGGTTCAGGCAGCAAACCTCAAAGCCTGAGTGCAGAGTCAGACACTGCACATCAAGTGTGGGGGTCACATTCTCCACCAAGACACCCTGCATCTAACTCCCTGCAGCACTGACTTTCCTCAGCTGTGATCATGGCCTCGCATTTACCACACAAACACTTAATGAAACAAAAACGTGTTTATCTCTCTCTCTCCTGTGGTGATGAGAAACCGCTATATCACGTAATGTTAGTGTAGGATATTAACGAGTGTGACACGCCCGATCAACGCGTATTAGTTTCTGTTATTGAGTATTGATACTGGTATCAATACTCATAGATAACCAATACTAGCTTTGCTATTGCCTGATTACATTAGCTAACGTGTGTATATCTGTAAGCTAACACTGGTCTCTAACCAAGACACCTGCTCTATTCTCCACGCACATCAACTCAATTTGTCTCCTCTGATCATTGTTCTGTCTAATCCTGGCCTGTCTCTGCTCTCTTGGCCGCATAGCAGGCTCATAATTTTATCTGTGGTCCATCATACGAGTGTAAATAAACATTTAAAATGTCCTCAGCGTCCGAACTGTCATTGCAATCCATTGTTTTCCTAGGGTTAAAATGGACCGCTCTCCCTCTCGTTAGGTCACTCCCGGTTTTGGCGGTTTTCAGATGCGGAAGTAAAATTCTCTCACAAAAACGACTCCAGAAGCCTTAATAGCGTATTTTAAAGTATATTTTAAAGAAAATCTAGTTCCTAAATTATTTTTTCTATACATCGACTCACTGGAGTCTCTAACCTGGAATATGCCCTTTAAAGTTACAACTCTCTGAAGATTTTAGCTGCTGAATTGCTGCTACTGTTGGTTATTGCTGTAGTTGTAGATTATTGTTGCTGCTGCAAGCAAGTACAGGAACTTGCTACTGCCAATGCATATGGCAATACGGTGCCATGAGTATTTAAAACATACTACTGCTGCACAAATAGCATATAAAATAACCCCCCAACAAAGCTGGAAGAGAAACACAACAATTAAATATGTATGCTGCTGCTTTACAATAGTATGCTTAAAATTCATCCCTATAAGGCAGAAGAAATATAAAAGATAAAACCCCCCAGAACAAGCAGATCTATTGCCAAGGCATATGTACTGCTGCTGCTCAGGAGAGCTGTGAGACTGTGTGTTTGCTATCTATGTGAGCCTGGCCCGGCTTTGGCAAATGCTTAACGCTAGTGAACTATGGCTGTGTGTACCTGATCGGTTGACCAGATAGTTTAAACTAATGACCTGAGTTAAGTGCGTTTCTGGGCTAATGGAGCCCAGATAAATTACCTAGTGGCTTAACAATGTGAACCCTGGGTGCTGTACCCTTGACCTAATGACCTAAATAACTATGTGTGTCTGAGCAATAGCTCAAACTTACCTAGGTAGAAAACGCGCACTATGTGTGTCATTAACAAACAGGAAACACACTGCAGGCTGATAGATGAAGTAACCCCCAGCGACCACCTGGCTCAGGCTCGGGTGGCCTGAGCAAATAGTTTTAAATTTGTCATTCAAGAGTTGTAATTTATTTTAATTTTTTCCCCATTAACGTTCATAAACGTTACTGCAATGAAAATACTTACCTTTAACTTATTAATAAGCTATTTGGCGAAATAATAAATCACTGTACACCCTTTAGTTGTGGTGTCATATGCCCAGGACTAATTCTACCTCAAAAGCAGCTGCTCATTTATTTTGATAATTTAAAACAATTATATTGCATGTTAAGAACAATAATGTTTGCATTGTATGAACACATCATTGCTAAATGCATCGTTCGTTCCAAGATGGTCTTGAGCAAGACACTACAGTGACTTTATTTAAATGCAGTTGTCTTCTTTTATATTAATTGTGTCCAAATTAAAATTTGCAACATAGAAATGCTGTGCATCCTGCTGCTGAGAAAATCTCAATGACTGAATGCCTATGCAAGCTGCTGCTACTGCACAAGAGACTGAACTTCTGAGAGCTCCATTAATTAGGCATATAAGTAGCTAGGCGAATGTCTATTTTACTGTAACCAGGTGTCTACGCCAGACGCGAGCGGCACAACATGACAAAGTCAATAGACCCCGTTACGAGAGGTAAAGCAGTGCAATACGGCCAACGCAACAAAACTTCTGCTACTGCTGCTACTGATAATATTCACTAACATTTCAATACTGAGTTGAAGTACATGCTATAGCTGTTAATGATATTCACAATGTTGTAGTAGGAATTTACTGTGCGAGCTGTTGCGGTTGTAATATTTCATCAGAATTTGCAAAGCATAATCTACTGCTGCTCCATGAAACCTGCTGTAAGCCCTGTTGAATAAGTAAAGTAATAAATGCCTATTGTACTTTAAAGGGTTAATTTACCCTTCATGAATTTCACAAAAAAATCATGCAAATAAAGTCCTTTCTGCTGCCCCTGCTATACTAGCAACAATACTATGACTTGCTGTGCATGCTGCTGCTAATATTATTTCTAACCTTGGATCTGAATTTGCTATGCATGCTATAAAATTTGCTAACATTGCAATCTGAATAGCTAAACATACTGCTGCACAAAAGTACTTAGAATTGCCAGTGCCCCTTTATTAAATAACCAAACACAACCAATTAATGCTTATTTCACTTTGAAGGATTCTATAAACCCCGTTGAATTGAATAGCAAATAAAATGCCTATTTCACCAAAAAGTCCACTACCATCCAAGTGTTATCTTATCACTGAAATTTCATGCAACTAAATATATTTTCTGCTGCCGCTGCTATATTAGCAACAATAATTAGATTGCCATGCAGACTGTTGCTAATATTTCTAACATTGCGTCTGAATTTTGCTATGCGTGCTGCTGCTACAGCTGCACAAAAGTACTTATAATTGCTATAGTGTCTTTATTAACAAGCAAACGCAATTAAATAATGCCCATTTCGCTTTGAAGAGTTCACAAAAATATACTGTAAGCCCTGTTAAATAGCAAAGAAATAAAATGCCTATTTCACTTTAAAGAGTTACTTACCCAATGCATTATCCCTGAAATTTCAAGCAACTAAAGTACTTTCTGCTGCTATATTAACAACAATTTGACTTCCTGCTGCTAATACTATTTCTAACATTGCATATGGATTTGCTATGCATGCTGCTGCTATTAAATTTGCTACATACGATCTGAATAACTATGCATACTGCCGCTACACCTGCACAAAGATACTTAGAATTGCTATAAGCCCCTTTTAAATAAATGAAACGCAAATGATGCCTATTTGCTTGAGGAGTTCACATACCATCCATTTTTAATCACTGAAACTTCAGCAATTGCAAGTCGCTTTGGATAAAAGCGTCTGCAAAATGAATAAATGTAAATGTAAACTACGGTCTACCTACTGCTGCCGCAACTGAACACATAATTTGATTTGCTATGCATACTGCTATTAATAATTTGCTAGTAACGCAATCTGAAATTCTATGGATACTGCTGCTACACTCCTTGAAAGTACTAGAACTGCTGTAGCCATCCATGCATTATCACTGAAATTTCATGCAACTAAAGTACTTCTGCTGCCCCTGCTATATTAGCAATAATTGGTTACTATGCAGACTGCTGCTAATATTATTTTTAACATTGCATCTGAATTTGCTATGCCATTCTGCTATTAAATTTGCTAAAAATTGCAATCTGAATAGCTATGCATACTGCTGCTACAGCTGCACGAACGTACTTAGAATTACTATAAGTGTCTTTATTAAACAATGAAACGCAAACAAATAATTCCTATTTCGCTTTGAAGAGTTCACAAAATCTATGTACGCCCTGTTAAATAAATAAAGTAATCAAAGCCTATTTCAATTTTAAAGATTTACTTACACCATGTGTTATCACTGAAATTTCATGCAACCAGATACTTCCTGCTGCCGCTGCTATAAACAACAGTAATAATTTGACTTGAATTGCTGTGCATACTGCTATTAACAATTCGCTAATAACACAATCTGATTTCTATGATACTGCTGCTACACTCCATGAAAGTACTAAAATTGCTGTAAGCCCAACTGAATACGCAAATAGTAAATTCCAGTTTAATTAGCCACATTGTACATGGCCTACTGATTGTAAATGATTTATTATTAGTAGTATATTTATATTTTAAACGAATTTCTGATTAATTATCTTTAAACTACCACTAAACCTGACTTTCATAATAAACACTATCGCTCAACCAAGGTAACGAGTGAAATAGAGATGTGGCCCCTTTAAGAATGAGCACTTCTTCTGCAGTGCATTGCAATACGGAACGAGTACATGTATGAGTGGGTATTAGTGAAGGGAAGTTCGAATCATTTTACCGACTCGGACCTTTGAGTCTCGTTCAGCAAAATGAACGAATCTTTTTTCGAGTCATTTCGTTCATTTTAGAAAAACATAATTAAAATGTTACGTGTTACTTCCCTAACACATCTACTACTTATGCAAACGTTGATCACATTGCAAACAATACAAATCTTTAATGCTATAAAAAACAGTAAAGATTAATTCATTGTTTACCTGTGTCTTCAGTCTATGATTAGCTCACCTCACCTCGTATCTGACAAGTCTTCGGGTTTGAGTCGTTCGTTCATCACGTGACAGCCCCATATACTTAACCTATGCAGTCTGAGCCGGAAAGAGAATTGATCAGTTCATCTCTCCAGTCTTTCGAATCGTTCGTTCTTTTGTCACGTGACGTCACAGCATTGGGTAGAGAAATTAGTTAATTTAAAACCTTCCTTACAAACGGGTGCATAGTTATTGTTATTATCATCATCATCATCATCATTATAATTATTATTTACACTTACAGTTACGTGATGCGTTTCTGGTTTAAAATTGTAGCTTTTTATTTCTTACAGTTTATAAATTTGTGAATTTCTGTCATGATGTTTTTTTTTGTTTTTTTTTTCATAACACTGAATGTGGTAAAAAGGTAATAAAGAATTGGTTATTATTATTAAGTCTCTTTCCGGCACAGACTGCATTGGTTATGTTTATGGCGCTGTCACGTGATGAACGAACGACTCAAACCCGAAGACTCGAGAGATGAACTAATCAATTCTCTTTCCGGCTCAGACTGCATTGGTTAAGCTTATGGGGCTGTCACGTGATGAACGAACGACTCAAAAACCCAAAGACTCGAAACAGGTGAACTAATTCAGTGCAGAACTTATCCATAGGTTTCATGTGACATCACGGTGTTTTATCGCCGCCATTTTTGTGTCCGAGTCACAGCTGCGCGTCCTGTCAGTCTATGGTCAAAGCAGCCACAACTACCAGACGAAGATCAACAAAACACTCCCAGAAGGTTCACAAGGCTACAGTATGCCCGGGATATGTTGTCAGAAAAACCCCGAACTACAATTTTATTAGATCCCAAATAGGTTAGATCGGCGGAATAAATTGTTGGCTTCAATCAGAGGGCACCACTGGCAGCTAACGTATGGTCAGAAAAGGATAATAAGGGATAACTGTGATTCTTTATAGGAGAATAAAGGACGCTAAAATATTTGTATTGTACCACATCATTTGTGTTTTGCTAAACCTATTTATTTATCATTATATTGAATTACCTTTGTGAATTGTGACTGGCTGCACAAGTGGTGTAATAATTTAGGACATAGCCTACATACATATATATGGCATACATTTTGAGAGCATAACAACTGAAAGTCTGAAATGTCAGTCAGTAAAATTTTGAACTGAAATGTTATTGCAGCTATGTAGCCTATGAATAAATGAAAATGCATATTTTTAATTAAAGAGAACTTAGCGTGGGCTGCTTTTGGTGCTTGGATTTGTGCTTCATTAATGAAATCCAGGTTTAAGAATACACTAGAAGTGAAAGACGTCTTCCCTCAGGTAGATTGCATGTTTTCTTGGTGTGCTGGATGTTGGGCTCATGATCAGTATTCACGTTGTTTGCATTCACCAAAACTGACTTGCTGAAATCAGAATGCGGACGGAGAAGGGAATCGCCATGAAGCAGGAGCGACCAGCCGCAGAGGATTCTTCAAGCTCTTAAAGCCTTCATTGAGCAGCTATGTTCGCAATTCAAACAGTAATTTGTCCAGAAAGAATGATTAATTATAAATTGTGCTAATATTAGCTAAATTGCCATTAAATTCAGATTGTGTAGTAAGCTAATAACTTTATCTAGTCACACTATCATTGACTCAAAAGTGCTTTGAGCTGATGTCAGTTTTAAATTTACAAGTAATCAGGACATTACATGACCTAACTGTTACACTTGCTATCCTAAAAATACAATCAAGTCCAGGGATCAGTTTGGGAAATGGTAATAAAAGGTAATTTATTATTTCAATATATTAATATTATCTATTAAATCTCATAGAGATGTGCTGTGCTCGTTGTCGCATCGAACACAAACATGGCGGTGAGCGTAGAGGAAGTGACGTCTTTAGAACCCATGAATAGGATGTTGCGCATGCGTGACTGAACGAATCACTCCCCGAGACGACTCGTTCTTCCCGAGTCACATTAAAGATTCGTTCAAAATGAACGAATCGTTCAAGAACGACCCATCACTAGCGGGTATATTATTTTCTGTTGCTCATTAAGTTGTTATGGTTAAATAGGTAATGTTGTTGACAGTATGATGTTTATGAAAGACAGTTATACGGGTTCACCTTGACTTAAAACTGTGAACAACTGTGAAACTCCAACTGCAAACCAACGCCACTAGTGAGGTGTGCATCTGAAAGCGATCCGTTCGCAGTTAATGTAGAAATGAATGCCCATAAAAGATATTAAAAGCATTGGAGATTTCGGGCAAATAACCCATACCCATTTCACTTTACTGTTCTAAAATCTGTTCATATCTTAGTAATGCCTCTATGTATCCTCTGGCTTTCACTCTCACAGTGGGCTACACTGCATTGTCTTTTTTCATCTTTGTCATGGTGGTTACAAGGTCAATGAAAACGTGCCCCATTAAGGATTTCCAAAACAGCGAAAGACTGCATAGTGCTTGTCTTTCGACCACCACTGCATTTCTCCTGTTGAAACAATACTTATGTCTCCTCAAGCATGTTTGCAGCCCCATCTCTTCAGTCACCCAACACATTTCTTGATGTCAATACCAACCCTGTCCAAAACTCTCTTCAGCAAAACAACATTTTCTCCAGTACAGAACTCACATTCAATCACTGCTATTGGCTATTATCTCATTGATGACATCTGTCACATATCTTACATTGATACTTCAAATCTTGTGTTCTATTCATTTGTGCAGAATACATCCCAGCTTCCTTAAATTATTCAGTAATGTTTTGTTGGATTGAGAGACTGATGACATTAATGACTGTTTAGTGTTGTCTTGGACTGCAAATTCGCAAGGGTCACTCATTAAGCATATACAGATATGTGGTTTAATTTGGAGAAAATGTGCTCCATTTTGTGTAATGCAAGTAAGAATGTGAAGCAGTTTGATGATCATTACCAAGGGCACTCACTCTACACTGCACCGTCAAATTTCAACCACATATGATAACTTTACTAAAGATCTTCCAGGCCTATAACAAACAATTGGTGGACTAAATGGTTTGGATGATTTTAATGTTCTAAGAGAAACTATGAAACAATAAGTCTTTACAAAGGCAGTTATAATCAAGCTACTGCAGGGTTTTGCGTATTCAAACTAGTCTTTCCTGCCTCTCTGTATGTCACAAAATCCAGTCTGCATCCAGATCAGATGGTGGATCAGCACCTAGAGATGACTTCTACAGCCCTGAACGTCAGCGGAGATCAGGACAACTAGACTAGCCTCAGAGACATATTCCCAGTGAAGACCCTGTCTCCTAGACGGCCATCGGGACAAGACCACAAGAACCAGATGAGTCCTTTGCACAATCTGACTTTGCTGCAGCCTAGATTTAAACTGCTCATTTTGTCTGGCCAGAGGAGAATGACACTATTTCGACACACTATTTACTGTAAAGCTGATGTAAAGCCACCCAGCTTTATATCAAGCTGATGTAAAGCTGCTTTGACACAATTTGCATTGTTAAAAGCGTTATACAAATAATAGTGACTTGACCATATACATGATACGGTGTGTATTTGAATAATTGATACTGTCTGATGCAATATCTTGCTTGCATAGTGTTCTTTGCACTTCACCTCTAAAGGTTCTGTGTTGCTTTAAGACCCAGGAGCAAGCTTCGTTTTTCTCCGCTCTCCCTGCCTGCGTGAGAAGCATGTGCAATCAGACCCCCAAACTGTAGGCACAGTAACAATTTGCATAATTAATAAAAATGCCTAAAATCTGTTTATCAGCAACCTGTATTATGTGTGGTTCATTCCCTAAACTACTGAACAAAGTTAAACTCTGTATTTTGGAATGTGTGCTTAACGTGGAGTCCAATTTTAGTCCAATTGTATACATACTGAATGAAATCAAAATACAACCGCAATATCCAGTTCTCTTGGTTTGATTTCACAAAGACTAGATGATTTCGATTGGATGAACATGTTTACATAGAAATTTAAAAAGTCATATTTTTGCTTTAGTTTGATGGAAATCAAATTATAAAGTGCATGTAAAAGTACTGGATCATGTGAAAGGAAACATTTAAAACCCCAATGACCCAAAATAGCAGGTCTGATGAGTGAACAACTGTTGCAAGATAAATCACTTTATTTAATGATTAATTTAAATCACTATAAATGTAATGGTGCTCATGACAACAAATCAAAAGTACAATTCTTGTGTTTCAGTCTGCTTATCAGTAGTTTCAGCAAGGTATAATATACATGTATGTATAATATGCATTACATATGAAATTACTTACTCTGGATGAATGTCCTCATAAAATCAACAGAAAACACAAATGATAATTTTATTGATTTTAAATAAGCAGTCATACAGTAAAAACATATTTTTTGCATAAATCAAACATATTCAAACAGGTTTAAAAAAAATAAAAATACCATTTCAATGTATTTCACAAATACACCTGAGTCTATAAGCACTTCATATAAACCCATATTATATATATATATATATATATATATATATATATATATATATATATAAACCACACACAAGATGTTGCTCACGTGCCTAAATCATGATTTATTAAAATATACCTTATTATAGCATGAACTCTGAATACACTTTACTTGACCACCTTTCGCAGCTCAGCCAAGACCCAGATGGCGAAGGTGAGCAGTGCCACTGATCCGGACTGATGTGTGGCTGCCAGCGGGGTGGGAACATAGAGCAGCAGAGTACTAATGCCCAAAACCACCTGAGAATTTCATTAGAAAAAACACATTATATTAGCACCATTATATATGAAGGTTAATATCACAGCTTATAAAATTTAATAGCTTTACTCCAGATAGTTTTTAGTCCAGATAGTTCTAGCTAATACTGTGATGATACCAGTCCAATTTATATTTGAAAAGTTTATTTTAAAAAGATGAACTGAGTGCCGTGCATTATTCTCCACATATAGCGCGATCTGAACCCTAAACATATTTTGTAAAAAAAGCTGGTATTGTCCACTTTCAAGGCATCACAAATTCATGTTTTACTGCAGAAGCCGACAAGCGTCCTTGTTGTTTGTGAACAGAAGCCGATAAGTACATTTTAGCGAATCAGCGCGCTGTATTGACAGGGTTTCTGCAGATATGAACAAGTTAAATTTAAGACTTTTTAAGACCTTTTTAATACCACCTTAAATTAAATTTAAGACCTAAACCCGTAATGAAAATACACATATTACATACATATATGTAATATTTGATGTGTTTTATGTAAAAAAGAAAAGAAAATATCATTGCGGTCATAAATGATATTTATTACAATGACATACTGTTAATTTTTCATATCAGCAGACAATATTCTATACAAAATATCCCCACAAAAGTACTGCATCACTGAGATTTTTGGTGGTGTAAACAATTTATTCTGAAGTATTATTTTCATCAGTGTTCTATCAGCTTTTACATATTTAAATCTGCATATTTTATTTACTTTTACAAAGGCCTTTTTCAACCTTTTTAAATGTATGCATCTTTCATGTCAAATTATTACAATTAATAAATTCAATATACACTATAGGGCTGTTACCAGTCAGATTAAATTATTTATGTTATGAGATTAATATTTTAAATACATTTTTGGACATACAAATAAGAAAAGTTGGGGGGGTAATGCATATTTTTAAACGTACTGAACCACCAGTAGGTGGCGGTAAGTCACTTAATGAGTGAGTCAACCGATTCGTTCAAAACACGCAATCATTCAGTAACAAAACACCGTTTCTTGGAGAATGTGCTGATCTTTGTATGGAACTATTTTCGTTGGTGAAATAGAACAAAACAGTAAATACTGTGTCTAAAATGTAAGTAACGTACTTGACTACTTAACTACTTGTTTATTGAACTAAAATCAACGTGACATTTGCAATAGTGAAATATTCAGCAAAATAGCCCCCTTTATACCTCAGTGTGTTTCTTCTGAGTTTCTTTATGTTTGTTGTTGCTCATTTGTGTAGATGTCTCTCACAAAGAGACAGGCAGCGTGAGCCTCAACAGCGCAACATTAATAACAGAAATACACTATCCAAAATATCAATCGCTGTTTACACTGAATGTAATAAAATCAGAAGAATCATTCTTGCGTTTCGATGCGTCGATGGTTATTTTTTTGTCACTTAAATTTTAATCAGGCTATTTGTCTGGTCGGGCAAGTAAAATAAAAAAAAATAAAAACATTTTAAACTAGCTAAAAGGCTGGTCAGCTAGCTGTACCTCTTAATATTATTATTATTGAGACCATTATATAAAAAAAGAGAAGGTAGTTCGGCCTGAATTCTGCTACTGCAATTCTCTCTGATGACGCAGTAACAGTTAACTAGAAACACGGGGGAAGAAAACAAATCTTCGGTCTGTCCAATGATTGTAAACAGTCACTGGGTCCGTCAGACTGAAAAAGATATTTTAGCGGTAATGTGACCAAAAATATTTAATACCCATTGGATCTGAATTTAAGACATTTTAAGACTTTTTAAGGACCCGCGGACACCCTGATTCAGGTCAGATGATATACTTTCACTTTGAAAAGATGTGCTAGCTGAGAGGAGTTTCGTCAAAGCTGACTAAAAGTGATCGAGGATGGATAATTTCGACGAACTTGATGAACCTGTGATATCTTCTTCAGGGCGTAAAGGAAAATAAAGCTGGAACTTTTTCACGGAATCTTGCAAAAGCAGCGCGTTACAATGATGAGGGAAAAGCTCTGTGTATTGCGTGTAATCACATCCATACAGTATGATCACAACAACAACGTTTGTCAGGCATCTACATTGTCATCTGAGGAGATTACAAAGATTAAACAAGTGTTTTTTGTTTTTTTTAACTTTGAAACATGAAATGTGGCGTTATCTGCTTTTGCCAAAAAAATGACTGTTGGCGTTATCTGCTTTTGCTATAAAACAAACTTTTAATATTATATATATATATATATATATATATATATATATATATATATATATATATATATATATATATATATATATACATATACACTTTCAATGAACTTTAATTTTGTAAATTACCTGTATATGAGTTATTATTACTTAATCAAAACAACCCAACTGCAGTTTGATTGATATTACTTGGAATGCACAATAAAAAAAACATGATTTCTGAAAAAAATAAAAATAAAAGTGGAGTTATCTGTTTTTTGCAAATGAACTCTTCATTTATTTTTCAAAGTGACCCTTTTTACCACACCTTCACACACATATGTTGTAGCACTGATCTTGTTCGTTAAAGGGATACGCGGTTTCCGTTCAAATCAAAGTGTAAATAAACGTACAATAAGTATCCATGCGTTACTGATGACAGAGAATAGCGTACGCACTTTGCGTCCATCGGATGCTCTCCAAAATGGCGCTATGCTGACACAGAGAGACAGAGAGGAGACGAATTGTTGAATAAATGTCGTTATTTTTATATTCTTTGCGTACAAAAAGTATTCTCGTCGCTTCATAAAATTCAGATTGAACCACTGATGGCAGGTGGACTATTTTGACGATGTTTTTTTATACTTTTCTGTGCCTTGAGAGTGTAATTTATTTAGCAGGCAATGGGACAGTCACAAGCCTCCCGGTTTTCATCCAAAATATCTTAAATTGTGTTCCAAAAATGAACAAAGCTTTTATGGGTTTGGAGCGACATAGGGGTAAGTGATTAATAACAAAATTTTAATTTTGGGGTGAAGTATCCCTTTAAAGTAATCTGATAGAGTATAGCTGATAGTTAATTGTTTTTTTTTTTGTTTTGTTTTTTGTTTTGTTTTGTTTTGTTTTTTAACAGCGAGGGAAAAAAAATACTGATAAAATGACAAATAGTGTTTCACTACAACACTGTGTACAGCATGCCCTATGTAAAAAAAAACAAAAAAAAACAAACAAAAAAAAAAATTGGACAATAATTATTATTATTATTACAAGAATACCTAAATCTGGTGTATTTCGAAGGTAGTGTAAGTTTACAGTTAAATTTAAAAAGTATACTGTGTACCAAGGGGTTTTTTTATCCTATAAAAAGGATACTATTGTTTTATTACAATATGACAATGTTTGTGTTAAGTTCATAATTTAATACATTTCTCATAATGTAACAACCTTTATTACATTATGAGTTTAAGATTTAATTACACTGAGAAAATTATGACATTAACATTTTATTACATTAATAATGTAATAATTATTACTTTATTCAGTTAATTACGAGTAGCTTTAGAGAAAAAATCTGAGAAAAGCCTGTGCAACTGCAGCGTAATTAGTAAAAATATTATGTATATATTTTAGTGCCACATTGTGGTCAGTTCTCACAAAAGTTGGTACACAGCCTCGCTTTGACTATTAGTGCATTCAGAGAATGTTTCAGAGAGTACTGAAGTAATCACAGAGACATAAGTATTTAGGCCCATAACTCAGTCAGTTAAAGCACCTTTGGCAGCGATTCTAGCCTTTTTGGGTATGATGCCACAAGCTTTGTACTTATGGATTTTTCTGTCATTTTCCTCAGCAAATCCTCTCACTCTATGTCAGTTTGGATGGGGACTGTTGGTGAACAGCCACTCTTAGATCCCTCCAGAGATGTCTGGTTGAGTTCAAGTCTGGACTCTGGCTGGGACACTCGAGAACTGATGTTAAGTCACTCTTGTGTTGTCTAGGCTGTGCTGCTTGTCCTGCTGGAAGTTAAACCTTTGGTCCAATCTGATATCTCTCTATTTTGCTTTGTTCATCTTTCCTTTTAACCGTGCAGTCCCTGACGCTAAGAAACACTCCCACAGCATGATGCTGCCATCGAGGGGTTTGTATTCTGCATAAGCAGTGCCTGGTTTCCTAGCAGACATAATGATTGGAACTGCAGTTTATCAGACCAGACAATCTTGTTTCTCACAGTCTCAGAATCCTTTAGGTGCTTTTTTTTGAAAAATCCAAGAAGGTTTGCATGTACTGAGGACAGGCTTCAGTCTGGCCACTCTGACACAAACCTCAGATCAGTGAAGTCCTTCTGTGAGTCTCCCGTCTCCACACATGATCTCTGTATCTCAACCAGTGTGATCATCAGGTTCTTACTTCACCTCTCTTTCTATCCTTTCTGCTCAGTTTGGCCAGGTGGCCAGCTCTGTGAAGAGTTCTGGTTGTTCCAAACATTTTCCATTAAGAATTATGGATCCCACTGTTCTTTTGAGAACCTTCAGTGAGGCAAATGTTTTTGTAGTCTTTCCCTTGTTTGACACAATGCTGACTCTGAGCTCTGCAGGCAGTACCTGTGACCTCATGGCTTGGTTTTTGAATATGGTTGGTTTATTATATTGACAGGTTTGTACCTTTCCAAATCACCTCAAAACAAATTTGCCACAAATGGACTCCATTCAGTGTGTAGAACCATCTCAAAGATGATCCAGAGAAATGGGATGCACCCAAGCTAAATTTTAAGTATCAAAGTATGAATACTTATGTCAATGTCAACGACAACGACATTACTAGCTGCTGAAATTTGATTGGCTGCAGGTGTCCATATTTGTTTATTTGTGATATTTGAAGGATATGTTGGCATTTGCACCAAAGATGCATGTCAGTTTTCAATTTATTTGATCATATGTAAGCAGAGCTATGATGATTTCTCAATTGTTGCTTCCTCAAAGCATTTCCAATGTGTCAAATTTCGTTTAGACACTGCTTTCATTAGCTATAGGTAAATGAGTAAAAAAATTACATCTGATCATTTTATTTATATCTTTGTAACTTTTTGATTTTCAGATTTTTTTTTCAGGCATAAAAATAATGAAAATAATAATAATAATAATAATAATAATAATAATAATAAAGACAACTAAAATATGATCAAACAAAATAAGGTTCAAGCACATTTTGGTTAATAATAATTTTAAAATAGGTAGAAGAAGAAAATCAGTGCAAATACAATAGGACTGTACTCCTGATGAGTGTATAGTGCTGTATATGGTGCAGTTTTAGGCTTTTTACTTGTGTATAGGCCATGGCTGTGAGACAGCCAATCGCAATCTTCGCCCGTCTGGGTAGATGGACCCGTCTGGAGAACAGATAGAGTCCTGTGATGGCTGTCAGTGAGCCGATGCCCTGCACAAACATACAACACATCAGCTAAACCACATGCACCAGAACACTGACAAGTTTCAGCTGACAGGAGCAGTGCTTACCAGAATACGATGGTCAAACTGAACCGTGGTGGGATTTTCAAACATGTTCTTGATGGCTGGGGAAAAAGCCAGAAGATCATCAGGGATCCAGCGCTCGCCCATCTTTGGGAAGGAGTTATAAACCAAACCCGCATCCAATCCCGCAACAAAGGCGCCTGTAAGAGACCATGGACAGAAGCACTTTATCATTACATAGACTGTCAAATTAGACCAAACAGCCTTAACAAATATGTTCCTCCTGTCCTGATGTATTGACAGTTACAGACTAAAGATCCAAGTTCAATTTAAGTTAAGTTATGTAGCCTTGACATTTCCTCCATGTAAACAGTTCTTAATGGACACTAGTGCAGTACTAATAGTAACATATTTTATAATATATTTTATAATAACATTTCATGGGCGTTCATTATTATTTATATAATTGTGTCCCATGTCATATCCTCCATGTCATAAAATAAAAATGACAGAAATGGCTGATTACTCTACATGCGAGCAAAAAGACCAATCGCCTAGTTTTCAAAACATGGATTAGTAGCTGTTTTATGTCATTATCTTTTACCACATTATTTAATATTTGTAACAAACTCAAATTGTTTGCAATTTACATTTAATAATTAGAAACACTATGCATTTCAATAACTCAAATTACACATTTTACATAAAACAGTTTACATAAAATAGCAGGTTTGCATATTTACTGCTTGTATTCAATGTGTAATTTTTGATTGGATCGTAGAAAGTGTTGCTGTTTTCTAATTGCTGTGATCATTTTGAGTGAGAGACTGCTGAGGAGGAAAGATTGAACTCATTTGTCCTCTGGACAACCCCTGTGCATATGGTTTTAAAAGAATCATTTATAATAAACACTGCAACACAAGTAATGTCATGCATTTGCTCATACCAGAGAGAGCTGTGAGGAAGACCAGACCGCCCGTAACCTTGGCAAACCTCCTTAACTGCAGCAAATTCCTGCTGTCAGGAATCTAGAATGGAGCAGAGACAGCAGAATGATCTGTACCGCATCCAAACCTCCTGAAACAGCAGCAGGCAGAGCTGAAATCACAGCTTACCTTGTTGGCAGGCAGCATGAGAGTGAGTCCCGTCCAGAGACTGGAGCAGTACAGCAGCAGAGCGGAGCCCAGATGAGACGCCAGCCTGTACTGACTGACACGGGGAATGTCGTATGATTCAGTTTTCTCCTCCAGACCGCTCTTCACCATGTACCATCCCAGAAGGCCCTGAGCATATGCATCCATTAACAGATCTTAATTACACAATGCAATCTAAACTAACTGAAACTAATGACAGGATGGCAGCGGCGGGTTGTAGTTCTATATATCAAAGACAAGTTGTATGTACACTAAATGAAATGGAAGAAACTTTAAAGAAGAAACCTAATTACTCTAATGGTGACTAAACATAACACAACGTTTACAACAAACTATAATCAAAAATACTACATAGAGTTTAAACATCTATTAATTATGAATGACAAATATATTTGGCATAAGTCTCCATACCTTGACCAAAAAAAAAAAATAAAAAAAAAAAATAATAATAATAATCAAGTGCATCATTAATGACCACACTGAGCAGCTCAGCAGCCTATTAGTTCACCACCATTAAACCCGACACTATACATTCTTGCTGGTTAATATTTTAAGTTGCTCATACTAAATGGACAAAAAAGGGCTTTATTTATATTTCTATTTTTACTTTTATTTTTAATTAAGCACTAATAATAATTCATAAACATAGCTGCAAGCAGCAATTAAGGGGCCAAGCACACCAGAGGTAAAATGAAGAGCTAATGAGCTGTCTTTAATTGCTCAGTAAAGACCAGGGTTCTCCAACCCTGCTCCTGAAGAGTTACCTTCCTGCAGACTTAAGTTCCAACTCTGCTTCAACACACCTGTCTATAATTAAGTAGGCCCTGAACACCTTGATTAGCTGGTCCAGGTCCAAGATTAGGGTTGAAGATGAACTTTGCAGTATAGTAGCTCTCCAGGAGGAGGGTTGGAGACCCGTTAAAAACATTTGTTGATACATAATTTTACTAAAAAACTCAAAATAGCCGACGCCCAAAAAGGTCAACATAGGAAAATTGGATATTGTTCGATTCAGCATGCCGTTACAAATCTAACGAAATCAATCTTATGATTTTTGGCCAAATTGGTCAGAAGTTATAAGCATAAATGTCGATATCGTATTGACCATTAGGTGTTGCTGTGCTGAAACTACTTATGTGCCCTCAGGTCATGCTTGTTATAACACTTACCAAGTTTGGTCAGAATCTGCTAAAGCATTGTGGAGATATAGCCTCGTGTCCTTTTGTGCACAAACTTTGTTAAATTCATTAGCACGTTTTTTGAAATTGGTTTGGTATATCAAAAAGCTTTTGATATATATTTTTTTATTTTATTTATTTATTTTTTTTGTGCCAGAATGTTCTGACTATGATCTGAGCCAATTTTGGTGAAAAAAGTAGCTATATAGGAAAATTCAAAATTCAATTAAAATTTGCTGTAGTTAACTCCCTGGGGTCGACGGTATCTCCGGTGTGATCAGTTCACTTTTTTAAGATCAGTGCGAAAGACACTAAAAATACTCTCTCGATTTTTGTCACACAAATAAGTGTTATAAATCATTCGAAACGGTTAGGTGTCTACTTTTATTTGTGTACACTCACAATAACAACAAAACTTTGTGCTTTTGTGAAATAAAGAAAATAAACAGGGTGTGCGTTTTGTCTTCTCTGTCTCCGCGAACTGCTTTTAGAAACACGTCACTAAAATGAACTGAAACTCAGTGAATACATGCCACACAGATATGAGAAATATATCTATAGAAAGCTTGAAGTACTTTTAAATGAAGTAAGTCATGTTGAAAACAAATATTCTGTGATAAAGCAATCCGTATGAAACCGACGTGATGTCCACTTTCTCCGTCTGATCTAATTATTTTTAATGTGACCACGCCCACAAGCCAAGATCATTCTAATGAGTAAGTATTGTTAATTTTTTTGCATTAGTTTATGTGTTATTGTGACATAAACTTGAACAAATTTACTAGTTGGGTTTTTCCCAAACTATAATTCCAGACTAAAATGTTTGAAATCGAGTGAAACATTTTGAATATGACAGGCACTTCATTGTATCTAAATTTCTTACAACGCGATGATGCTTTCATGCTCTATATAATATAAACAATACGATATAAAAGTAATATGAGTGCATGATGAATGCTACGAGTCTAAGTATGTTTAGATTATGTTTATTATTAATAGCCTACTCTGTTCAAAAATAGATTTTAATAACGTGCTAAACAATAATAATTCGTTTCTCAGATATAAAATGTCCTTTTTTACGATAGTAAAGCATGCGCAAGTCTATGACTAATGACTACAAAACCTATAAACCTATATACGTGTATAGCATGCTCACAAATGTTGTTTTTTTTTTTTTTGGTTGTTTGTATTCTATTGAATCAGATACCTGCACCACAGATGAATCCTGCTGACTTTCACTTGAGTCTCTTCAAACAGTTTTCCTCTAAGAGCGCTGTACCAACATCAGATGTTCAACTACACTGATATTCTATGGTAAAACAAGCACCTTGACTAATGATGATGGTTATTTTTTTTTTCTTGAATCCATGGAAAGAAGCAGCAAACATTTAAATATCAGGTATGGTTTACTTGTTTCACTTGTTGAACAGAATCTGTTTTCAGGAATGACTCAAAGTCTGTTTACATCTCTGTGGTTAGATCAGTGTGCACAATAATGTGTCTTTGACCTTCATTATGTATGTTTTGATTATACTGTGTTGTGAATAAAATACAAATATTTTAAAAAAACATTTTTCCAATCTCCTCACATTCCCTCTTACCTGCCTCAAAGTAACAGTCACACTGATGGGCCATTAGGGGATGGCCCTTTGTCTCTCAGGTGTGAATCACTAAATTTTCAAGGCCATTGTCACTCCCTCGCATATAGGCTTTCGATCACAAAACATGTCTTTAAAATTTTCTTTAAATCAATATGTTGTTTTCTGTCAAGGAGTAAACAGGATGATTTTCACATCATTTTGAAGTAAATATTCTAACCTACAAGACTGATTACTCAAAAGTCTTATTCAGAACTATTCAGTATGGGTTTTATGGCCATATTTCAACTACAATTTTCCACAAAACTTACTAACCATGCATAATATATTTTTTTCTAAATAATGCAAACATGTACATTAGGGTATACCGGTACTGGAAAAATACCGGTATATATTATATTTCAAATGGTATGATATCATAATTTTGCGCAATTCGGTATTTCATACACTGCTGTTGCAAAGTGCACCTGTAGGTGGCAGTGTTTCCCAAATTGCTGCACAACCGGTAAATGTGACAACAGCGCAACGCGATGGATCAAACAGATGAAACTCTATCAACGCACCCAAAATTAATAAATAAAGAGAACAGTAGAAGTGAAATATGGCATTACTTTGCATACAAAACAGATGACAATCGTGAACAAACTGACCTTACTGCACCTGTATGCAAGCGTTGCTATAAATCATGTGTTGCCACAGGAAGCAACACATCAAACCTTTTTAAGCATTTGTCGCTTGCTCATCCTGATCTTTTCAGAGAATTAACATATTGACAGGTGAGTGCATCATTCATAAATTCTGATTTAATTTTAACTTTTATTTACAAATGATCAACGCACATACAGATGTGATACAGTAAGCTAAAATGTGTGTGTGACACGCTAGAACCAGTGAAATTTTGGTCACATAATATATGCACTTGCATTTCATACAATCGAATATTAATTGAATTTGAATTAAGCAAGAGTTTTACTTTATTAATTTCAGTATCAATAATATGAAGGGAATGTTTCTGCCGCTAATATGAAGCAGCCAAGAGAGGGAGAGTGAGATTTATATTCAATGCTTTTTCTTTGGCTATCTGAGTCTGAAATCTGAAAACAATCTGAAAGAGAGAGAAATAACAACGTGATTTTGAATATTACTTTGCCTGTTAGAATAACACTTTACAATAAAGCAACATTTGTTGCATTAATTGCGTTACTTGAGTTGTATTTTTTTTTTTCTTCAAACAGTCAAAATGTAACCTATGTTCCTGGTAGGTTTTTTGTTACATTTTGAGACATTTTGCTTGCACTATGTGTTTGCACTGAAAAGATAAGAAGATTTGAATATATTTTCATTCTATTACTTCAGCTATATATATTTTTTTTTTCTCCAACATCAAAATGTAACCTATGTTCCCTGTAGGATTTTTGTTACAGTTTGATACAAAGGTATTGAGATATGAATCTGTTTTTATTATTATTATTTTAATAAAATTTTTTCAATTCACTTATCTTTTGAGGCTGGTTATTTGTCACCTATGGTATCGATTTAGTATCGATACCGAGGTATTACATTCTGGTATCATACTGAAGTCAAAATTATGGTATCAAGCCATCCCTAATGTACATCCATCTTGCTCACATATTATTGTAGCACAGTTTGTGCTGAATACAAAAAAAAAAAAAAAAATTGCATGTTGGCCAATAGTATGTTATAAGTAGCTGAAATAAGCACAGATGTCAGAGCATGTTAAAACATCTCAAGGGCCCCAAAATCACCTCATACCCCAGAAGGTTAATGATGAGACTGTCCTCTACCCGTGTGCCGAATTTGATAACTTTTCATAACATTTTACTACATGATTCGAAATGGTCCACACTCAAAATGGCTGACATAGGAAAATATGAAATCGTTTCAGATCACTCTTACGATTTTTTGTCAAATTGTTTATAAAAAAAAAAAAAAAAAAAAAAAAAAAAGAGTCAAATTTTTATATCTTTTGACCAGTAGGTGGTGCTGTGCCGAAGCTACTCATGTGCCCTCAAGTCATACGTGGTATAACACGTACCAAGTTTGGTCTGAATCTGCTAAAGCGTTTCGAAAATAACCTCATGTCCATTTTTGTGTGAATTTCATCAAATTCATTAACACGCTTTACGAAAACGTATATTTGGTATATTTTGGTATGTTTGGTATATTTTTCGCAAAATTCAAAAATGATGAAAAGTCTTGACCTGTAGAAATTAAACATTTGGTAATACTATTTCACAGTATTGTTGAGACAGTACTGTCTCAGCCTTGGTGAGAAGAAAAGACCTCTTTGAAAAAACATTAAAAAATTGCAATTAATCCAGACTTTCCAAATCAACTTGCCTAAAGCCATGCATTTAGCCTACAGAGCTAATAATACACTAAAAAAAAATTTTTTTCATTGTTTGTTTTTTTGTGTTGGATGTGTGTGGAGATGAGATTACATTGCATGATGACTGATTACCTGGAAGACGACAAAGCCACACAGACCCAAAACACGAGGCTTCATGGAGCGGCTGAAGTATCCTCGTTTCCAGAAATACACTGTGGGAAGAATGTAAGCTAATCCAACCAGCCGTCCCCACATGCGGTGACCCCACTCCATGTAGAAGATGAACTTAAACTCTGTCAGAGTCATGTCATGATTCATGCTGTGAAAAACAGGCCGTCATTTTGTAAATGCAATTTCCACGTAACCAATCACACTAAATGTATTGTAGTTGAAGCATCATAGCTGCACAATATCATTGCAAATATTTAAATGTGACACCTGTACTTCAGCTCACATGAGAAGAGGAGAAATATACTCACATTTTGAACTCTGGGAACTGTTTGTACTTGGAGAACTCATCTTCCCACTCTGCTTCAGTCCGCGGCGGCTTCATCTCTTTCACTAAATGCCAGTCAACCATAGACAGACCGGACTCCGTCAATCTAAGACATGCAGCCATCAGTCAGTGAGTGTAAAGTCTGTCTAGACAGCAGTAATCCCAGAATCATATTCCATGCACATAACAAGTGTTCCTGCATTGGTCTGGCAGAAACAGGTACTCAGCGGGGCAATTGAGTTTCCATCAAATGTGTTATTAGTCATGACAGCGGACTGGCTTTTGATTCTCATCGTCACTGTGTTGCATCAGAGGGATTTTGCTTACAAATACTCACTATTGCTAAAAAGTAAAACCAACATAACATTAACGTTGGTTTTATTCCCATTTGTTCCAATAGCAGAAAAACAAGCAAACAAAATAACATGGTAGCATTTCTATGACCTTACAAAAGAGAAAAAAATATTAAGAGATTGATTGCATTGGACAAAAGAAAAAGATGCTGAATTTGCCATTGCTGCATCAGCCTTTGCATTAGAAACACTCACACAGCAGAGGTAACTAGATTACTGTAATTTAACAAAACAGTAACGTAAATCCACATAATTTTTTAATGAAAATATATAAAAATAAAAAAATAAAAAATTATAAAACTGTGGAAACATGTCATCACAGTCTATGAAAAGGGTCCATAATGCTGGTTTTAATGAGAAATAAATATATATTAAACAGCCTCAAATGTACTGTGTCCACTTATATGAGTAATTATGGTAATTATGGTATCGTCTGCTAAATGACAAAGTAAAGTAATTATGGTAATCCTAATGAAACACTAAACTGAGCAGAATAGCATCTAACATACGTGTTCATATGCACCATAATACATTCAAGTGAGCCATTTTTAATTTATTAGATAGCAGCTTCACTTTAAGGGTTTAAAAGTCAACATTAAATTATTGGTTTCAGCCTTGAAATTCCATAAGGGTGCATCCCTAATGAAAACCGCTTATAATAGCCAAAAGTCGGTATTCAGAAAAGTCAGTCATCTGCACAGTTGCATTATTTTAAAAATATTAACCAAGTTGTTGGAGCTTAGATGTTATATTAAGTTTTACTAAGCAGGGCAAATTAGCGCGAGAGCGCAATTCCAAAACAGTGCCGATGGGCATGGAAATTTCTGCAGGTGATTTACTGACAACAGGCAAATGAAAGAACACAGACGCAACATCCCATTTACATATTGAAGGATCTGAGGATCCTCAAATGCAGCCTGTGTGTTTTGCTTCAAGAGAGCAACCAACCACCATTGTGTGGTGTTTTACTTTCTTTTATATTCATTTATTAAATTCTAATCATTTATTATTTAATAATTTTTATTATTCCATTTAATCATATAATCATTTATAATAATCATTATACCCTTAATTAACCTTAATATAGCCTTAATTAACATTATTAATTAACATTAATATAGAACCAACGCAATATACCAAGTGCAGCGTAAATTATCGTAGTTGCAAATAAGCAGAGCTGATGCTCATCAGGTGAAGGTGAACTACTTACGACAAAGGAACAAAATAGTTTAAGACATGCTTTTTTTGGGTGTCAAATAATGGCTAAAATACCAGTAATTTGACGAGTGCAAACATTAGGAAATCACGTTGCGTGCTTCATTTTAATATTCTCCTCCCAAAATTTTTCGTCTGAAAGGGAAACTCCTACAATTCATATAAGGTCATATAAGGAACACATGCATATTCAATAAGTTCAGGCGCAAAAATAACTGTGTCCATGCCTTTTTAGCACTAATTCTTCACTACGCATATTCAGTAAATCCTGACAGGACTATTTTAACATCAAAAGACGTTTTGCGCTGGCACAAGCTGTTAGTAAATCTGGCCCCTAGTGTAATCAATATACAAAGTCAGATTTAAAATAACCATTTTGGGTGCAGATCCTGAAGGACACGTCCAACCTCAGCTTCAGGAAACAATAAGTCATCTCTATTACAATCAATCTTGTAAATGGTGACAGTGTTAAAGCTCAGTAACGGTAACTGAGGGGTTTTCTGGTCTGGCTGCATCAGGTAACTACCAAAAGTCTGCGCCAACCACTAGTCTACTAAATATAAAAATGACTACACACAATCACTGTTCGATTTTTGTCCAGTCATGTTTGACTCTGTGCAGGTGACTTTATAAGGCATTACTGAACTTCTGTTTTCACCTGGTAACCCCTCCCAGGACCACGGCGCCCAGCACCAGCCCGCTGCAGCCCACCAGCCAGCGGCCCAGCACTCGATCGCTCGCCGCATTGGGGATCGACGCCGTCCTGACTGATGCATGTCCACCTGCTGTGGTCACTGTGGTCTGTCCTCTCTTCAGCAGCCACTGTCGCAAAGGGGTTCGCTGTAAACACATTCACAACAAAGACATATTTCAGTGAACAACTAACACACAGGCAACACTGCCTAGAACTACCCGATCGTCATAGTTAAGCAAAAGTAAAGACATTTTATGAAAAAAAGGCTTTAAATAAGTCACTCATGCAGCTCTCAAACACTTACTGTAAGTATATTTAACATCAGTTACTTAAGCATCAAAACTACAAGTGAACTCTATGAATAAAGAATCACTTTTTATTTCCCCTCTTTCCTACTACTTTCATGTGTGTTTGGCTCAGTGTTATTTTTCTTTAGGAGTATTGATAAACTAATGTAGCTTGATTTGTATTTGTTATCTATTTTAATTTTAGTTAAAGTTGGAATAATGTTTGTCATTTTATTATTTTTTTTATTATTTTTTTTTATTATGTCTGTGTAGGTTTTTTTTTTTATTAAGTTTTAGTTTTATTTAATTTGAGTCATTTTAGTACTTCAACAAACTAAATGGAAGTGAAATAATATATATATATAGAATTTATAAGTGTGTGTATATATATATATCAAAAGTCAAAGTCAAAGTCAGCTTTATTGTCAATTCCACCACATGTACAGCACATACATACAGAGAATTGAAATTGCGTAACTCTCAGACCCTTGGTGCATACAGTTAACACTAAACACTAACAGTAATGTAAAAATACAGATAATTACAGTTTAAATATATATATATATATATATATATATATATATATATATATATATATATATATATATATATATATATATATATATATATATATATATACACACACACATATATGTATGTGTGTGTGGTTGTACATACACATATGTAGCCGTTATTTGGTGTTTGGCTTAGTGTTATGTTAGAATCATTATTATACTCATACCTTTTTTTTCTTTAATATTTTGAATTGTTTTTAGCTTTATTATTATTATTTTTTTTTATTTAAATGTTAAGTTTTGAAATTTTGTTGTAAGCATTAGCTTCAGTTGTTTTAATACTACAATTGATTGCTTCTGTTGTCCTCATTTGTTAGTCGCTTTGGATAAAAGCGTCTGCTAAATGACCAAATAAATAAATAAAAATAAAGGCACAGCTGACTTCATCACTAAAGTGTTGAAGTGCTGGATCGATGGCTGCATTCACACTGAGAGGCATAATGCACAGATCTGATCTTTTAACACCTATGCAATTTCTCAATCAATTACTCAATCGACTATTTACAAAACTGCCCTTACTGTAACCTCCCTTAAATTTTGTCTGAACTGTCACTGGATAGGTGAATTAATTGAATTAGAGATGCACCGATTGCAATTTTCTTGGCCGATTCCGATTTCCGATTTTTTTGAAGTGTGACTTGCCGATACCGATTTTTGCCGATTCTGATTTTCTTTCTAAGAACTATAATTGACAGCATATACAAACAAAAATCTATGCAAATTGCAATGCAAAAATTATTTACATAAAAGAAATTATTAAACATTACAATTCCCCCAATCTGGACTAAGTTACAGATTTTCTCTCACTTAAACAATTCTCAAAATAAAGTGCTCTGTGACTGGACAGAAAAGAAATTATTAAACATTACAATTCCCCCAATCTGGACAAAGTTACAGATTTTCTCTCACTTAAACAATTCTCAAAATAAAGTGCTCTGTGACTGGAAAGAAGAAGAAATAGTTAACTTAAAATGAGTTGCTGTATGTAACAAAACAGATGTCATTTCCCACTGTTTATAAATGGTCATGTTTTTTCCCCTAACCTTATTAAATCTGTCATCTTTCACATCAAATTCTTACTTTGTTTCAATTAATTCAGTTAGCATAATAAGAAACTGTAGAGTTGTTACCATTCAAATGAAATTAGTATTAACAAACTCTATCTTTCCACTGCTGAGGAAACAGAAGCTGCATCTGAAGTGGCATTAGATGCATTTACACAGTTTGATGAAGCTGAGGTGCCATAAATGCATCTACACTGCACAATTTCAAATGCAAAAATAATTTTCTAAGATTAATGTTTTACATATTTTTTAAACATACAAATAAATGTTGAAAAAAATGCAATGATACTTTTAAATATGACTAAACCACCAGTAGGTGGTGGCAAGTGTCTGTTTTAACGAGTGAGTCATTTATTCATTCATTCAACCGATTCATTCAAACAGCTGATTCATTCAGAAACAAGGCAAGTGACTGTCCTTATGAATGGGCCACTGAATCATTGACTCACTTGATTCGTTCAAAAACGTGGATTCATTCAGTAACGAAACACCGCTATGTGCTGCTCGGAGACACACAACAGTTCTGCTGTGGCTTTGATCGGCACTATTTTCGTCAGCGAAATTGAGCAAAAACAGTCAATATTTTGTCTAAAATCTAAGTCACTTAATTTGAACTTCTTGTTTATTGAAATACTATTGTATAAAATCAGTGTCACATTGCAATCGTGTTGATATTGATATGCGGGGAAACATCATGGCCGTATAATGTTGCTTATCTAAATCATATTTTGTACGTCTTTTTTTTTCTACCGCAGTATGCATCTATATATTTCTGTGAGTTACTTTGTGTGTGCTGTCTCTCTCACACATTCACTAAGGCTGTGCACGACATAAATACATTATCAGTCGCCGTTTACGCTGAATGCCTGCGCCGCTGGCAATAAAAGGATTGGCTCGGAATCGTCACCGATCCGGGCCGATCATGCGAAAAATCGGCCGATTCTGATCACTGGCCGGTCAATCGGTGCATCTCTAAATTGAATATTGACGATTGTATTAGTAATGAGCAGATGCACTTATGAATGATTGATTCATACGTGACGCCTTGGTTAAAAGTAAAATTAAAAAGCCTTTTAAGTGCAAGATACATAAAACAGCCTCCATAATCATCACCTAATAGCACATCTGTCGCAGTTACAGTGATATTATACTTCCATTGTCTGTTTGTATGAATTTATTCTTGTTGTGCACACGATTATCTTCTTAATAATTAAGTGGGACACATAGGTTTTTTTTTTTTCTTCAGAAGTAAGGTCTTACCTGGAAAATAGGGTTTTTGTTGTTGTTTAAATATATATATACAGTCAGGTCCATAAATATTGGGACATCGACACAATTCTAACATTTTTGGCTCTATACACCACCACAATGGATTTCAAATGAAACGAACAAGATGTGCTTTTACTGCAGACTGTCAGCTTTAATTTGAGGGTATTTACATCCAAATCAGGTGAACGGTGTAGGAATTACAACAGTTTGCATATGTGCCTCCCACTTGTTAAGGGACCAAAAGTAATGGGACAATTGGCTTCTCAGCTGTTCCATGGCCAGGTGTGTGTTATTCCCTCATTATCCCAATTACAATGAGCAGATAAAAGGTCCAGAGTTCATTTCAAGTGTGCTATTTGCATTTGGAATCTGTTGCTGTCAACTGTCAAGATGAGATCCAAAGAGCTGTCACTATCAGTGAAGCAAGCCATCATTAGGCTGAAAAAACAAAACAAACCCATCAGAGAGATAGCAAAAACATTAGGCGTGGCCAAAACAACTGTTTGGAACATTCTTAAAAAGAAGGAACGCACCGGTGAGCTCACCAACACCAAAAGACCCGGAAGACCACGGAAAACAACTGTGGTGGATGACCGAAGAATTCTTTCCCTTGTGAAAAAAAAAACCCTTCACAACAGTTGGCCAGATCAAGAACACTCTCCAGTAGTTAGCTGTATGTGTGTCAAAGTCAACAATCAAGAGAAGGCTTCACCAGAGTGAATACAGAGGGTTCACCACAAGATGTAAACCATTGGTGAGCCTCAAAAACAGGAAGGCCAGATTAGAGTTTGCCAAACGACATCTAAAAAAGCCTTCACAGTTCTGGAACAACATCCTATGGACAGATGAGACCAAGATCAACTTGTACCAGAGTGATGGGAAGAGAAGAGTATGGAGAAGGAAAGGAACTGCTCATGATCCTAAGCATACCACCTCATCAGTGAAGCATGGTGGTGGTAGTGTCATGGCGTGGGCATGTATGGCTGCCAGTGGAACTGGTTCTCTTGTATTTATTGATGATGTGACTGCTGACAAAAGCAGCAGGATGAATTCTGAAGTGTTTCGGGCAATATTATCTGCTCATATTCAGCCAAATTCTTCAGAACTCATTGGACGGCGCTTCACAGTGCAGATGGACAATGACCCAAAGCATACTGCAAAAGCAACCAAAGAGCTTTTGAAGGGAAAGAAGTGGACTGTTATGCAATGACCAAGTCAATCACCTGACCTGAATCCGATTGAGCATGCATTTCACTTGCTGAAGACAAAACTGAAGGGAAAATGCCCCAAGAACAAGCAGGAACTGAAGACGGTTGCAGTAGAGGCCTGGCAGAGCATCACCAGGGATGAAACCCAGCGTCTGGTGATGTCTATGCGTTCCAGACTTCAGACTGTAATTGACTGCAAAGGATTTGCAACCAAGTATTAAAAAGTGAAAGTTTGATTTATGATTATTATTCTGTCCCATTACTTTTAGTCCCTTAACAAGTGGGAGGCACATATGCAAACTGTTGTAATTCCTACACCGTTCACCTGATTTGGATGTAAATACCCTCAAATTAAAGCTGACAGTCTGCAGTTAAAGCACATCTTGTTCATTTCATTTGAAATCCTTTGTGGTGGTGTATAGAGCCAAAAATGTTAGAACTGTGTCGATGTCCCAATATTTATGGACCGGACTATGTATATATATATATATATATATATATATATATATAAAATTATATAATATATATATTTCTGATCAAAGGGGGAAAAAAGTAGCATACATCGTAACTTTTTAAAAACAATGTGACCTTTGATTTGTACATTTTAAAGTAGCCTATTTGTAAATAGCAAATTTATGTTAAGTATCTTCCTAAAACAGCAACAATGTAATTTAGCACATAACGGCATCAATTTCATAACTGAACAGTATAGTGTCACACTTCGACTTATGTATTCTATAGTCTTTGGTTTGTATTAAGGTATTAAGGTATTTACTCAAATTTCAGTAAATTCAGTTATTTTCTCTCATGGACAACATCTTTTATGTGAAATTGCTTATTCATGTCCATACTAAATATAAAAACAAGCTGCAATTTTTAGGATTCCTCATTTATTTATTTATTTTTTTTTTTTTCTAAACATATTGCAGATTCTGCGACTTGTGTCCTCAGCTGTAAATCTGTTATGTCAAGCTTAATGTTATGTCATGTGAAACTTTTTTTTATAATAAAAACCTTAATTCTGCAAATATATGCATTCATATTTTAAATATTTTGTTACAAATCTTCATTGATGCTCAAAAATGTAACATTGAACTAAGGGACTTCTGAACAAGATATGATTTTTGTGAATTGTTTACTTATTTTCCATACAACAAAATAATTACATCTCATCCATCTTTTATCCATTATTGTGTATATGTAAATATTCATGCTTTCTAATAATAATAATTAACTGTATAAAGAGAGGCACTGGCAAAATGTCACCTGTGGTATATCTTTGTGGTCACTATGAGCCTAGTACAACAACTGGGATGGATGTGAAAACAGCATTTAAGTGATTTTTAGTGTTTTTTATATATATATATATATATATATATATATATATATATATATATATATATATATATATATATATCAGTCATTCTTGACAAAACAGGGTCCAAAATATAAAAATAAAACCTTGTACTCAGGCAAATGAAACTACATTTATGTATCTTATATGTACTAAGCTACTGAACTATGCTTTGATACAACCTCCCAACTTTTCTCTTTTTTTAACAAATGTGCTTTTTACCTTGGACTGTGTAATATAATTTCAACTTTATATTTAACAGCATTCAAGATGTGTTTTGAAATGTTAAAAACACATTCTCATGTTAGATTACACTTTCACATGTGACCAACAATTCCTCAACAAATATAAAATATCATAATGAAATATTATCAAAATATGTAAATGATGGAGTTGACACGTCTTACGGAGGTGATTAAAACCTGAATTTGTAGTCCTTTTAACTATTAAACACATTGAATCAATCAATTACTGTATTAAAACAAACACAACAAACAGTATGTTATTGTTTATAAAGCTTTTATTCAAGAGTCACATTTAAGTATTTTCATATATTATTAGAACACAAAATCTGACGGTGTTGACAAATCTGGCATTTCTTTCACAAAACAAATAGAGTTGATGTAGTAGTCATTTTGTTTTGTTTTTTCTGTTGAGGCTCTAATGGAACCTGCTTCAGAAGAATAAAATTATCTAAATATTTCAAATAATTTCCTCAGAAATTGGAAGATGGTGTTGACATATCATGATTGTGACCAGGAAATATTAATATTAGGATTTAAAATATTCTAAAACTATAAAACTGACCAGAGTGTGTCTGACAGTGATGTACTCTGCAGAGGAGGCCTGTGGCGAAGGGGTCCTTTAGAGTGACAGCTGCCCCTGATATTCCCTGATTTTATTACATTTTAATGAATGTCTGACGGTGTTGACAAAAAGTGGGGACACAACTATGAAACACGCATTTGTCAATGAAAAACAACCTTGCTTTGATATGAGATATTAAGTGTTGCTTTTCATAAAACAAGGTATTTGTCATCATTAAAAAACATTTTTATCCATTTTATAGCATATGAATGATTAAACCCTTCTCTGTGGACACACTGGTTTAGATGTAACAAGAAGACAATAAGTGTCAAAGATTTCACGTAATAATGATAAAATTAAATTGAAGGGGATAATTGTGTTAAATACATTCTATTATTATTATTATTTTTATTTTATAAACCTGATAGCAGTTACAATTGCTGGACATGTTTTGTTCCATGACTCAAGAATGACTGGTAACGTTATATATATATATATATATATAAATTCATTAACTTATTTTTACTGTTAGGTAGTGGCAAAATTTCGCTCTGTACACTTAATGCTGCACACTGATAAACTGATGTGTGCTACCGGAAAATGATATTATATTCATACTTTGACCGCTGCTGTAATAATATTCTTGTGTCTTACCTGTAACGTTATCTGCTGTAAACTTCTCCCCGCAGTTTGACAGCGACACAAGGCAAGCCTGAGTACCGGCAGCACCATGATCTCAATCTCGCGGATAAAACTGTCTTCTTATGAAATTATTATGAAATTACTAGTCACGTAACCAACACTCTCACATAACTCACTACACATGCTCTTCTTCGGCTGCTGCTGCTTCTTCTTCTTCTTTTTTTTTTTTTTTTGTTTGGCCGCTTCCTCCTTCTGAGTATCAGCGCCACCTACTGTACATTGTATATATAGCACAAGAGATGATTTTACTGTACGTTATCTAAATCCTTTTCCTTTAAGGATCTGTCCAAACTCTGGATTCCTGCAAATTCCTGCAACCAGAATAGGCACCTATTTAAAAAATAAAAATAAATAAAATAAAAAACATCTCATGCATGAGGCCACGGGAGAGGATATAGGCCTATCATAATCATAACTCTATGCATGAACACTGCTGTATTTTGCTAGAATGTCCACCAGTGACTGTATTTGTAATGTAGTGATTGCCTACAGCGGCAGAATGCTTTCCTGACACATTGCAAACAACGACTAAGGACAAAACACTTTTTTTTTTTTTCATGTAGGCAATCAGTCAGTTGTGTGATTTTTCTTTTCATAAAAATGTTATTTAAAACTAGTGTAAAGAAATCATCCAAAAATACACTTTTAAGTTACTTAAGCTATTTATTGTATTCTGGTATTTTAAAATTTTTGGAGTGATGAAAAGAAAAATTCCAAAATGTTATTTTTTTCCTTTATGTAATAGCTTTTACTGTAATATGTCAAAAACATGAATTAATATTCTGAAATGCATGCAAATTAGTACATATTTAGTTGCATGTTTAAATATACCAACAAAATGTTTGCAATTTTTAATGCAGTCAGTCAGCTGGGGAAGTATGGTGATATGTATTAGTTATTTGTTTATTTATTTATTTATTTTTACCATATTTACCTGGCGTGTCTGTTGAACTGTTTTGTACAGTTTTGCATGCATAAACAGGACGGCAATGTCTCATTTCAGCAGTCAATGCCTGTTCACACCAACATAAATGTTCAGTGCAAAAATTCAGTGCATCAAAAATTCTAAATGGTTTCCATTGCACTGTGAAGAAGACTGTCCAACCAATAGGATTCACTTTGGCCACATGCCAAAGTCACTGCTATTAGCCTACATAATTTACAGGTGTATCCCAATTCACATTTTTTTTTTTTTTTTTTTTTTATATAAATAATATGATTAGTGTGTTCACTGAAAATAACAAAGAAAAAGTTCAGGGAAAAACTTGAGGGAAGAATTTGTTTATGTATCAGTTTTCTCAAAGACTATAGAATAGCCATAGCCTTAAAGGGACTTTGGTTTTTTGTAAGGTTGTTAGGACCCAGAATATATAATTCTCTAAATTCTGTATTCTGTATAGGTTCCATAATTCTCTAAATTGCTGTTATTCACATAAGCACAAAGTCATATGTTCTTTATATAAATATATATGCATATACAAAATACTTAAGTAAAGTAAGTAAAGTATATACAAAATGCAAAATTTAATAAACTATATTGCCACAACATATAAATCCATCTCAACACATCAACAAAAATTAACAAGATTATACAGAAATAATAATGTAATTGCTTAACATTTCCTTTTTTGTCCTCAAGACAAAAAGTCCTCAAGCAAAAGTTTTGAAAGAGAAACACAAAAACCTAGCTCATAGGTCAGTAGACATATTTTTAGGTGTACTCGTTTCCCCTCCTCTGATTCCAGCAACCTTAGCCATCGCATAGAAATGTCCTTGTTTGTTGTTAAGCAATACACCGGGTGAATCAAACTCCACGATTTTACCAGAATCCAGAACCATTACCCTACAAAAAAAAGAGAAGAGAAAAGGTCAAACAACTTCCAGCTGTAAGCCTCCATTTGTTTTGACTGAGATTAGAAGATAATGTGTCCTCAATTTAGTTTTTATGAGCATAGTCCTAATTTAATTAATTATTTTTTTTTCATATGCATATGTAAATCATTGGCATTTTCTAGGTCCTTTAGATTGAAGGTATCTTAAAAGTGCACTGTAGCATTTGGACCAATCAGACATACATTTGTTCATCAGATTTAACAAATCAAATTATTTATTAGATTAACAACCAACCACAGACCCCCCCCCCCCCCCCCCCCAGGTGCGATGGCAACCTATCTGATAACACTAGTTTTATTGGTCAAAGGCATGCGGGCAGACCTCATTTTCCCTTAGGAAAGAGACATGTAATGCACATAAAATTGGACTCTTCTCTAATTAATTCGTTGAAAGACCTTTCTTTGAATGAACACACATATCCTCAGGTCATTGTGTATTTTGTTACTGTTCGTGTATATTGTCTTTTTGTACTGTATCCTGTTTTATGCATGTTTATGATAGATCACTAGTTAATATTACCTCACTTATATCATGTTTGATCTCTATCAATTCATCTTCGGATGATCTAAATGACAGTGTATATTACATGTTGATACCTACACAACATATTAGTGTTCTAAGAATCTTTAATAGTTCTTTAATAGCAACCCCATGCAAATTGCCATGCTCAGAGACAAAGAGTCGTAAAACCTTCCCTCCAAAGAGAAGGGAGCCCATTGGCTCTTTGACTCCCCAGAGGTGTGACCTCTATACCAGATAAAGGTCTCATTCACAGGTCTGGCCTCTTCTTCTAAAAAACCTTTTTCTAAAAAACTTCTGCTGCAAGAAAATCTATTCTGCTATCTTCTGCGGCCACGCCCGGTCGGCCCCTAACATAGAGCCATGGGTGAGCTCCCCAGCCTGGGGATGACTCTTGACCACAAAGACCCAATCTAGGATCTGTTAGACCCTAAGAGGATGAGCAAGATGTGAGCTGGAACTCTTCTGGACCCTTAAGTTATCGTGCCAGGCCGATGGTGTAGTCTTTCCATTCAATCAAAGCTCCTCGGACCTCAGCAGATTCCTTTCTTAACTCTTTTTCCACTCTCTACCTGGAAGACATTTCTACCTCAGAACATCTTTGGAATTCATCACTCTTCAACCCGGAAGAACGTGATCGCGAATCCAAAAACCTTGAAACCATCAAGACTTTTCAACGAGACCACATTCCGGACACAAAGGAAGTGCAAGTATAGTACATTTAACTAAACGAAACAGAGGTTTAGTATAAGTTATAGACCCCGTTATAAACGGCGCTGATGGTTTTACTCAGGTGGTTAAATGACTTTTTCCATTACTGCATTCTCTGGTTTTCCTGATGGTTTCATCCATCAACTCTCATTAGCCCTTTCCCCATGTATGATTGTATGTTTGAGTGTATGTTATTCGTTGTTTGTTTAGATTAGATTAGATATGTGTGTTAGTGTTTAGTTAATAAAACTCTTGTGCACAAATTACATGAGTTTCTGATTCTGCCTTGCATATTAATGTCCCTTTACGATTTTGACCCTTGCTACATGCTCTAATGCATTAATAGGAAGATATTTTCTGTGGCCACGGAAATATCCTTTCTTAGAGTTGATATGAATTTACACTGAATGTTCGCTGGACGAACAGATCAGCTAATGGCAATTTAACTCTGCGACAGTTATTACTGTCAGCCGATATAAATAATTGTAATTAATCATAAATTAATTGTAATTATTTATATACAATTCCCTTTTTGAGCAAATTTGCCACAGATGGTGGAGAATGGTGGCAATCGTTTAAACATTATTTGCAAGCAGACCCAGTATCAAACTCGTGTGTTTGTCTCATAATTTTATTAACGCCTTACATATGCAGTTTCTGATAAAATCAGATAGACTATAGCTTGAATGCACCTTACTACGAGCAGTAGAAGTTTATCAATGCTATAATGCGTGTTTAAATAGTACGATAAGGAACTAACCTGATATTAGTGAAGGAATCCTAATTTCTGTTGGTAGTAGAGCATAAGACTTCTCTGATGAAAAATCTCAGATTAGCAGCCCGTACAGAGGGTACCAGAATGAATTAATCTGATTTTGGGCGAACAAAACCCCATTTCAGCTTTAAATGTGTAAGTCTTCTCTAACGAAGAAATCTCAGATTAGTGGCACAAATTAATCTGCGTGGCGAAGAAACCCCACTTGCAGTGATATCAAAACTGAGTGACGAAGAAAACTCGCTACAGGGTATTTAGTTAATTGGTGATTTGAGCGATGTTCCTCATCTCCTCGAGTTAAGGCCTTCTTGTAACCTTTGCATATCATTGTAGTCATTGAAGTGATGCAATTGAATAGCAAATTAATGGTGTAATTCTAGCCTAGCTAACTTGTAATTCGCCATGGCCTGTGAAGTGAATGTGCTGTTTTGATTTGTGAATGAAGTTGTATGCGACACGTCATAACTGACTGTTATGCACCACGTGAGCTCCCATGTATGTTTACAGCAGCGCAAGTTCTGCTCCACTTACGCGTGTTGTAAACTCGCATCGGTCTCTTAGCAATGTCTGACCCCGGAAGTGGAGAGCAGCCTCTTCTGGTTCAGTCTGATAACAGCACACACGTCACAGTCCCTTGTGTAAACAAACAACTGGGTGTAGCCTAAAGCTAACTCTCTTAGCTGCCGCACAGGCATTTAAGCTAAGCCCTTTACCTCAACTGTTAGCATCCGACTAACACTTAAGATTCTTGTGAGTGTAAAGTGTAGCCACTCCTCCCTCTCTCTCTCTCTCTCTCTCTCTCTCTCTCTCTCTCCCTCCCTTACTCTCGGTTTCACTTCCTGTTTGTGCTATCACTTTCTGATTAGGCTCAGTTAGGTTGGCCCCTCCTCAAATACTTTGGTTTTATTTGTGTTATTTTTATTTTGACTTTGGTTTTATTTGTGTTATTTTTATTTTGACTATTCTACCTCTCTTGATTTCATTTCATTCATTTACTTTTAACTTGAATGTACAGATTCAGCTAAGTTGATTTCACTTAAATCTGAGATTTAATTAGATCAATTTGTTTTGTTTTTTTTTGTTTGTTTTTGTTTTTTTTATTTCTTTTAGTTTCCTAAAGCTATTAGGACATTTTCATTTTGCTTTTACCTTATTTTAGTTATTTAACCATCACCATCTTCCCTCTCGGTATAGGATTAGAGCAGTTCTAGCAACTGTTGTCCCCTTAATGAACTGTACAGGTTATTAGTAGCCTAATTCCTGTCTCTTCTATTACCCTCCTTACACCAGGCCTCTGAGCAGATAGGAAAACTTCCTATTGTTTCTATTTATTTACCTTGAGGTGTTTGATGTCCCCTAGGTTTTATGACCCTGCTACATTCCTTTGAACAAGTGATAACTGCTTAGTCATATCTCCTAGCTTAAACTAAATAAGGAAAGCCCTTCCTTCTCTCTATCTCTTCCTGATTTTATTTCAGTTTTGTTTATTTGATACCTTCATAGTGACCAAACCTGTGAACCATCAGTGCTTTGAGTAATAGTTTGACCACACGTATAGCCCGGTCATTAGCTGACCACTGCTTACAGCCCCGCCAACAGAGTTACTCAAACCCTGTCCTTGTGTGCTTAGCACCCTACCTCACTAGCTGCCCCGCACTAGCTAGTCACACCTTACACGGCCTAGCCTTTCCCCATACAGATAGCCTAACACCTCTGTACGTACTTGCACTTGCCTTCTGCCTCTCTCTCTCTGGTGTTCCCCCAAGCGTGCCAGCGTGTCTCAGACATTCCACAGACATTCAGCCCGGCCATCTCACCAGGACCAGCTGAAAAACCCAGCAGAGCACAGTGATGGACATCCTTCAGCCCAAAGCAGCCAGCGACCTGCAATGGCAGAGAAAGGAACAGCGAGACTGTGACACAAGTGGACACCTGACACCCAGCCTGAACCACCAGGAGCTGACTAGCATCATCTTCTCCTTGGCCTACACCCTCAAGGGCCTCAGACAGGAGGTAAATGAACTGAACCTGCAAGTCACAGAGCTCTACAGGGAACTGACACCCGCTCAGCGAGAGAAGGCACAGAACGGATGCAAAGAACTTTACAGAATGGCACAACAGAAGGAAATCACCAGTCTTCAGAAGGCTCTAACAGCTGCTGGACACCAAGCGCAGCTGGAAAAAGCCATCAGACAGGACGTGGAAAGAGAACTGTTTCACACAAAGTCACTGTTAAAAACAGTGTATGTGGAAGTTAATGAGAGCAACACCAGAGCTAAGGCCTTAGAAGGCCATCTGCATGCAGCCAGAGCTGACTCAGAGTCCACACCCTGACTCAGAAGTTCTGCAACATTAAAGAGGAGCTTGACAAGGTTCAGAGAGAACTGAAACAGTCTAACAAACTGTGCATGGACTCAAGTAACAGGCACCCTGCTGCACGTCACACGGCCAGCAGTGCAAGCCCCCTTACTCCCGTACACAGATACGAAGGGGGGAGCCAAAGCTCTCTGTTTGACACTTCAGAAGTCAGCTTCCTGAAAACCTTTATAGCTGTAGAAAGAAAGACAAGCCTTGAAACAGGACATGGAGTGACACTCAAAGACCTCAACCGAATGGCCAGAAACATCCCTGCATTCACACCAGAACTTGCAGGAGAGAATGATGTTCACGCTTACTTAAGAGAGATTGACTTTCACCTGCAGTCATGGACCAGTGTGAAACACCAAGATAGACTCTATCTGCTCTGGATCACCGCTAGCCCAGAAGTGCGACGCTTCCTGGCGCGACAGCCAGAACACATCCAATCGGACTACCAGCAGCTTAAACAAGCTATCATAAAAGAATTCTCAGACCCAGAATTTGAACACGGACTGATCGCTGCCCTAGCCATCAAACAGGGCCGTCATGAAACTCCCCGTGATTACTACCACAGACTTCGACAAGCTTACTTTGGAGCTCGCAGTGAACCTGGGATGGAGGAGGACCACAACTTTAAGAGCCTTTTCCTCCGAAACCTCCACCCCATTGTAAGTCATCATCTAGGCATTATGGCCTGCCACACAATGCCTATTCAACAACTCCGTGACCTGACACAGAAGGCCTTTAGCAAGCACAAGGCCTCTACCAAAGGTGTTTGTAAGACTCCACTGATTCTGAACTGCACAACCCAGAATCCAAAGCAGGCCCCAGGAGGCACCCAGCATTGCCACAATGCAAGGCCCTTCTACAGGAAGCCACTAGCCAGTGGAGGACAGAGCCGTCACCGTGGCAACAGACCTAGGCCCCAGGCCAACCACTGTCAGAGACCATGGAAAAGGCCATCCTCATCCTGCAAACACCACGGCATGTCCAATGACAGTCCACCACAACATCCTCCTTCACACCCTTCACACAGGTGCCAAACGGATGCTGCAAAAGTACAGCTGGACACGCCTACTTCTGAGTTACAGGAGCTGCTGACACTAGCAAAAGAGCTCCTTGAACAAAACTCAACTGAGGAGTACTGGGAAAGACAAACTTCTGACTCCTTGCTTGACACAGCACAGCAACGAGACAAATCCAAGCACCAATCGGGTAAAGTCAAACGGAGCCAAGGTGAACTCAATGTCACAAATGAACTGAAATATACTTGCAGACCACAAGATGAACAGACAGGAGAAACACAACACAGAAGGGGGGGGGGGGGCGAGAGCCCACTGTTCACACTTCACCAGCCAGCAACCACAGGGGGGTGGGGCAGGGACCCTTCCAGAGGATCACTGCAGGCACACACACCGTGTGGCCCCACAGACCCCAACAAGCTGGCCAGAGACAATACAACTGTCAACCTAAATACTGCAGAGGGCCACAACACATGAACTTTTGTGCTTGAACTCTGCCCAATGTGACCACACGAGACAGACTATCTCAGGATCACCTCCAGCCTTGAAATGCAACATCCTGTACCAGCAGTCTGAACCTGTCAAAGCGGATTACAAAAACTACCAGAAGCCTGCTACAGCCAGCTCTGAATCTACGGCAGATGACAGAACAGGCCACAAGGGAGGAAGGCTTCAAATCCAGAACCTTCTCTCCTCCTGAAATCCGCATCACATTATGAGTCACCACCCAAGCGCCATGGCCTTCCCCCGCACAATGACCACCTGACATCTGTGGAACTCAGCCCATATGGCCTACAGAGAACACAGCGCTGCCTCCATAGAGACTGTTAAAATCCTGCCTATCTCTGCACAGTACCCAGAACTGATTCTGGAGAGCACACAGGCCAGCAACAGAGATCTTGAGGACATTAAAGGAACTCATCCAGAGAGCGGCCTCACCGGCTGGACAAGCAGGATATATCAGCCTATCAGATTCCTTTTAAGTACGAGTGGCATGAGAAACCATCAACCTACCAGAATGCCCTCCTACTCAGAGAAACACCAGCTGGTCATGGCACCCAGACAGCACATCAGCAGACGGCTGACCACCCATGACAGGCCCTCTTTTCACCAACATAGACCTGCTGTATTGTTTTGAGCCCCAAAGGACTTTAAGCATTCATAGAATTGAACTCAAGTGCGGGAACGTTCACCTTTCCAGCCAGCGAAACTCCGGGCTGAAGTGCGAGAACCCCTGACACTCCAGCCAGACAGGTCACCCCGACAGACTGTCAGGTCGCTGAGGTCACGGAAAATCTCACAGCCAGCCATAAGGACATGGTCTGAAGCCTCACACGCTTCAAAGCACTCACAGAGCACACACCAGACCTGCCTTCGCAAAACAAGTGCACGAGTTTCCCTATGACACCTTGCAACCCCCTGGGGAAGCCCTGTCAACTGCAGGAACTTCCTGCAAGATCATACCAGTCGTTTACTCTGGTGAAAATATGAGACTGCAGTACCAGCATACACAAAAGGGGAACAGACAGCGACAGTGTGACACACAGACAGCGTGGCCAAACCCTCAGCCACACACCTTCCAGGGAATGGAGGGAACCTGGCCCCATTCTGAGCCACACCCCCTTTTCTAAGAGACATTCTGCACCTGCCGACAACTGCCAGTGCCAAAGCTGCTCTTCACAAGAGGCAATGATGCAGAGCTAATGTCAACTACTTGGACTCACTCAAGACCACATTACATCATCAAACTCAAATGGCATCTGCATTCCACACCATGCCTGACTTACCCTCATCCCAAGGAGTTTCATCTGACAGCTGGATTCACCAACTACTGCCTTAGTCCTGGTCTACACCAACAATACGGCCAGAACTAAAGGGGGGATGTCACTTCAGTAGAACACTGCTCCCACCGGAGCACTAACTACTCAGATGACAAAAGAGCCCTGCTCTGCACTTCACGAACCATCCAGCGATTCTCCATTTACAATGGAAGATGGAAAGTGATCACAGAGACGTGCCACCAACCTGTAATTGGCCCTCAACAGCCAAAGCATCTGTACAGAGGACCAATGCACCCAAAGCCACATGGTCAATGGCCTTTTGAGGATGCAATGTTGAGGCACGGTGTGCCCAGAGCGGGTGTTTTGTGGGTTAACAGCAAACCACTCCCACAGCAACACTTCAAGCTGGACTCCCAGTCATCACAGTACAAGTGACAGCCATCCCGATCACCACTTTTAAATCGCATTGGCTCACAAGAACTGCATCAGAGAACTCCTCATTTACACAGACTCAAATTATGCCAAGCTCAGCTTCACATGCCACCTCCTTGGCTAGGAAAAAGATGAGTTTGCCACAAAGAACAAGAAGACAGTCAAGCATCAACACCTGTCCCAGGTGTGCAACAACATCACAAGTGCATTGCATGGTGAGCTATGGTCTCAACCAAGACCCACCCACCCACCCATGACACGGCACTATGTCCCTGATGACCACACTGCGCAAAACAAAGCTTGTGGTGCCACAGTGACAAAGGGTGGAGGGGGAGTCATATTAATGCACGCCCACAACGACCTTGTGCTGGACGGACACCACAGTACCAGAGACACTTATGAGACACTAAAACAAATGGTATACGGGGCTGGCATACAGCAAGATGTGGAGGAATGTGTCAGAGCATCTCAGGTTGCTGTCAATTCCAAACAGCAAACCTGAACCACAAAGCCCCACGACACACTCCACTTTGGGTTTGCAATCACTGTAATGACACTTAACTGTCTCACCACATATGGGCCTATAACACCATACAGATCTGTGTCAGTCCTCACTTTCCAGTCTGCCAGCGTGGCACAGACTGCAAACCTCATTGCCCAAGGAAGAGATGTGAACACCTGGCTAGGAGGCATTACAGATAACCTCACCCACAAAACCACCTGAAAAGGAATTACAGCCAAGAAAAGCAGAGCCCTCATCAGCATCACCACCACTGAGCAGACTAAAGCAGGCTAAAACATCACCCAGTTTGACCGAACGCTACAGTATCCAGAAGTGGAAGCTCACGCGACTCACAGAGACAGGTTATACCTCCTCAGACACTCATCCAGTCCTGGGAGTCAATGTGGTGCAAAGGTCCATGAACAGGTGCACGGCTGCACTTCCTCGGACCTTCAAACGGAACCACCGGAGAAGAAGGACCCAGGTGGAAACAATTCTGAACCTGACCAAGGTTCACACCCAAGCTGAGGATCCAGAAGCTCAGGAAAATTAGAAACCACCTGTCACCCTCTCTGATCCACCTGCCATCTGACCATCAGGATCCACCTGTCATCCGTCCTTCATGATCCACCTACCAACTCACTTCAGAACGACAGGTGACACTGCATCGACACCTGCTGCACAAGCTCGAGGACCCGCATCTTGCTACAGCTTACATCACCACAGCACCACAACCACTCCTGGAGGTAACCAACAGCCCGAGAACCACCACTGTCTCCCTGCCATGAGTGGCAGGTGCGTGTCTGATTGTTCTGCATCCTTAACATCGCTCGCTGTTGTCTATTGGACGGACAACAACGTTCGAAAGGGGGGAATTATGTAGCATTTGGACCAATCAGACATACATTTGTTCATCAGATTTAACAAATCAAATTAGTTATTAGAATAACAACTAACCACAGACCCCTCACCCAACACATTCTGAGTGCCGGTATGTCTGCGATCCCCCCCCGGTGCGATGGCAACCTATCTGATAACACTAGATTTATTGGTCAAAGGAATGCGGGCAGACCTCATTTTCCCTTAGGAAAGAGACATGTAATGCACATAAAAGTGTACTCTTCTCTAATTAATTCATTGAAAGACCTTTCTTTGAATGAACACACATATCCTCAGGTCATTGTGTATTTTGTTACTGTTCATGTATATTGTCTTTTTGTACTGTATCCTGTTTTATGCATGTTTATGATAGATCACTAGTTAATATTACCTCACTTATATCATGTTTGATCTCTATCAATTCGTCTTCGGATGATCTAAATGACAGTGTATATTACATGTTGATACCTACACAACATATTAGTGTTCTAAGAATCTTTAATAGTTCTTTAATAGCAACCCCATGCAAATTGCCATGCTCAGAGACAAAGAGTCGTAAAACCTTCCCTCCAAAGAGAAGGGAGCCCATTGGCTCTTTGACTCCCCAGAGGTGTGACCTCTATACCAGATAAAGGTCTCATTCACAGGTCCGGCCTCTTCTTCTAAAAAACCTTTTTCTAAAAAACTTCTGCTGCAAGAAAAAGCTATTCTGCTATCTTCTGCGGCCACGGCCGGTCGGCCCCTAACATAGAGCCATGGGTGAGCTCCCCAGCCTGGGGATGACTCTTGACCACAAAGACCCAGTCTAGGATCTGTTAGACCCTAAGAGGATGAGCAAGATGTGAGCTGGACCTTTTCTGGACCCTTAAGTTATCGTGCCAGGCTGATGGCCTAGTCTTTCCATTCAATCAAAGCTCCTCGGACCTCAGCAGATTCCTTTCTTAACTCTTTTTCCACTCTCTACCTGGAAGTCATTTCTACCTCAGAACATCTTTGGAATTCATCACTCTTCAACCCGGAAGAACGTGATCGCGAATCCAAAAACCTTGAAACCATCAAGACTTTTCAACGAGACCACATTCCGGACACAAAGGAAGTGCAAGTATAGTACATTTAACTAAACGAAACAGAGGTTTAGTATAAGTTACAGACCCCGTTATAAACGGCGCTGATGGTTTTACTCAGGTGGTTAAATGACTTTTTCCATAACTGCATTCTCTGGTTTTCCTGATGGTTTCATCCATCAACTCTCATTAGCCCTTTCCCCATGTATGATTGTATGTTTGAGTGTATGTTATTCGTTGTTTGTTTAGATTAGATTAGATATGTGTGTTAGCGTTTAGTTAATAAAACCCTTGTGCACAAATTACATGAGTTTCTGATTCTGCCTTGCATATTAATGTCCCTTTATGATTTTGACCCTTGCTACATGCTCTAATGCATTAATAGTAAGATATTTTCTGTGGCCACGGAAATATCCTTTCTTAGAGTTGATATGAATTTACACTGAATGTTCGCTGGACGAACAGATCAGCTAATGGCAATTTAACTCTGCGACAGTTATTACTGTCAGCCGATATAAATAATTGTAATTAATCATAAATTAATTGTAATTATTTATATACAATTCCCTTTTTGAGCTAATTTGCAACAGCACCAAGTGATTTTTGAAAAACGCTTTTGACCACAGCGTTGGACTGTGTCCCAAAACACACGTGTAGCCTGAAGGAGTGGATCGCAGATCTACAATGGCTTTCATAATAATATTAATTATAATATTTCTTGAATAATTATTAATCAAAGTTACATTTATGCATGTTAGAAAATAAGTTGAATATGGTTTAGTCTGTCATTTTACTCTCTAAGAAGCTGCTCTCATTGTGTGCGTGACCATACCCGATAAGGTTTAGGGCTGAGCCAGGCAGGCTTGAAGTAAGATCAGTGTTTCTCTGCGTATGTGTGTTGATATCTGTCTGTACAGGGAGATGCAGAGACAGCCCCAGGACGAAACATGCATCTGCCGATGTCCAGCGTATCAGATATACATCTTTGAAGAGACGCATTGTGTCTCACCTCTGATCACTTGTCACCAAAATAGTCGTTAGAAGATATGCTTCAAGTTTGACGTCCATATGTGGACATTTTCTATGTTTATCTAGGTCTTGACCAATCAGAATTTTGATGACTTATGCATTGACACAATTAGCAACCTGTGTTAGAGTATAATTGTTGGTGTTTATGAATTGTAAGCAATGCAGCCCACAAACTCCATCGCGAGTGTTGAAGTTGACTTCTGCTGATGAAACTGCAAACTATTTTGTTCAGTAAATTTTTCTTTAATTAATCGCATCTCTGATTCCTGGCCTTCACTCAACACACCTGGTCCTTGGGTCTTAACTGCCAATCAGCAGTAAGGGGGTGTGTCTTGTAATGACAGGGAGAAGGGAGCGCTCAGTTTGAGTGCACAGGACGGATATTAGCAGATCGAATCGGACGCCGAGGTTGCGTTGGTTTTTTCTTCTTGATAGGTGAGTAATGTTGACCTTGCTTCGTTTCACACAACTTATCCATGTTGGCTTTTGTTTGAATATGCTAGTGTGTCATCTTCACTTCTTTCCGTGATCGTTGTTGCCGTGGTTGTGTACGTAAGTGTGGGCCAGAGATTTCTAAATAAAGGTGAGGTCCTGTTGGGGTATGGGCGTGTTTGTTTTGGTGCTTTCAAATATCAACATCGTTTGGCAAAAATCACAAAAATCCTAAAAAAGTTTATGGTAGGCCAACACTGGCCATCCGGATATGATAATGTATTGTATGGGTCAGGAGTGTGCAGAGGGTCTTCAGACGTCCAGGCAAGTGTGTTGGATCTAAACTCTGCAGGATACTGGCCTTCCAGGAGCAAGATGGGACACCCCTGATGTAGGAGTTGTTTTAGGAGTTTAGAGGAAGTACACAGAACAAAACTGACCCTCCATTGATTTGTGCCCAGCAGGATATCTAGGTGGAGTCCACTGAATAATGTTCAATGTTCTGTTGATTCTAAAGCGCTCCTTTCATCTTCATTGTCTTATTGACTCTTTATTGATTTTTTTAAAGCAATGTTTACTTAACTGAAAAATACTTAAAAGGCCACATGTCTGCGTTTTAATGTATTAATAATGAATAATAATTAACTTTTAAAACTGACTTAATATTTTGTGAAAGAAGTGTCTTCCAATAACACATTTCTAAATATTCATTTTACTGGGAATAGTTCTGAAAACTGAAACTGTGGTGTCATGATAACAGTAGTCTATGCCAACTAGGCAAGGGTTTAATTTCTTGCCACGTTGCTTTTGGCTGGCTTACTGTGGATTTACAGACAAATGTACTTTAGGGCAAGCGTTAAATGGAACCGCTAATGAGAATCTTATTCAATTTAATACATTATTACTGCAATATATTTCTGTAAAGCTTCTTTGAAACAAGCTCTATTTATATGAAATGGACTGGTCTTGAGGGCTGCTCACCGTGAACTGTCTAAAATGGTGTTGAGCCTGTGTGCAATAGTAAGCACAGTACAGTGGGAAAACTCTCTGCGGATGGTGTTCTGGATGAGATCGTCTGTCTCCAGATCAACGGCTGCGGTGGCTTCATCCAGGATCAGTATACGGGATTTCCTGAGCAAGGCCCGGGCAAGACACAGCAGCTGCCTCTGACCAACACTGTCGGAAATCCAAAAACATGCAAACATCAGACACTAAACATACATCTGGAAATGAAAACAATTCATTAGCACTAAGTTCTATATCCACTATTAAAGGATTAGCTGTAGCTGACTCATTATTATAGTACTATGACTGATAAAATCTAAACAAACTGAAACCAAACTATTAATATTACAGCTAATCGGTTGATGCACCCCCAAGATGCACTAATATGTATTACGTACATTCACAACACATTTGTTCAATGCATATGAACATGTTCATGTCTCTACAGCTCACAAACCTCAAATTCTCTCCACCCTCCGAGACCTCGTGTTGAAGTCCTGTTGGCAAACCCCTGACATAATCTTTGAGATGAGCCAGCTCCAGAACATTCCAGATCTCCTCATCACTAGACTTCTCGAAAGGGTCCAGATTCATCCGCAGAGATCCAGAGAAGAGTACTGGGTCCTGTTATAAAGCATTTGTTCATTCACTTTCAGCATTGCAGGACAATTTCAGATATACATTCCATTAAAGGGTCCTATTATGCCCTTTTATGAAGCCTTTATATGGTTTTTGGGGTGTTCACTAATAGGTTCATGCTTGATTGTTCCACAAAAAAAAACAAAAACAAAACACTATTTTCACATTTCAGATAACGGAGTGTCTATTTATACTAAGTGCAAATAGCCCACCATGCTGGCAGAGGCAATTTGCACTAACTCCACCCACCACGGTGTGGTAGAATTAGACATTACAAAAGACACCCGTTAAACAGCAGCTCTAGTAGTGTAGGTAATAATTACTTTTTGACACAATATCCACCTTTTGCCAAACTAGTTCTTCTCCCTTTCACATCACATATTACATCGAGAAGGTTTTTATTTTCAATAAAAATGAAGGGAATAATCAAAAAGTGGAAAATAACATGCCTCACGGGTGTTTATCGGTTATTTTACCAATTAGCAGGATCCATTTAATAATTTTAATAAAAATATAAGTTACACTCAATAATACACTATTATTGCATAGTGTTTTAAAACATACTACAATACTGAGGTGCAGATATCTGCCACTATTTACACAAAGTAGTATGAATAGCATCTAACTATTATTACTGGAAAAAAAACTCATTTTTTACATAGTGTAAAATAAATTTAAAAAAAAAACAAAAAAAACATAGCATTTTCTTAATTCAGCATTACAGAGCACGTCCTGTTACTGGAAGCTGAAAGCATCACTGGACTTGGAGAAGCATTCCCTTCCTCATTCCAGCTCACACACGGACGCTTATTTCAACTAAATCCCAGCAGTGTCCGATAAACAGGCCTCTCTGGGGTAAATGATTAAATTGTGTGTTTGCCAACTTTCTCCTTCCACACAGTACAAATCACGCAAGCAGACTGCCTCCTGGGTACAAACTGTACCTTCAGCGATACAACAGCTTGTCACTCGGACAGTAGAAAGGCATATATTAAAAGGACATCTTTGTTCCTTATATGTACTAATATGTACCATTAAGCAGGGGTGTAGAATTAGGGGGAGACGCCAGGGACGTGTCCCTACCAATATCCAGTGACTGCCAAACTGTCCCTAGCAATAATTTTGATCAAACAATTAAATATATGTATATGTTTTTGTAATTTCAGACGCATCTGAAATGTCATACCATTGATATTACCTAAGAAGTTAAAGTAAATAGGGTACGTTAGACAACTGCGCGCTTTCAAGGATGCAAGTTTAATACATGGGTGGAAGTAGTCACGCACCTGACGAGAAGCGCAGCGCCGCGCCGCATTTAGAACAACTCACAGGTATTGTATGGGCTTATATTTCTGCCACAATTCTGAGCATGCAAGATTATATTTTGAGCATGCACGAACTGAGTTTTGTGGAGAAAATGTTCGTCTTGCAAGGAAGTACTTTGTGCGCACGAAAATCAATTTTGCATTTAAAATAAGTTTTTGGATGTGTGCAGACCTTCTCTTTTGCGCGTGCAACGTTTCACTAGCTTGCTACCCTGATGCTCGTGCTCAGTGCTCTCTAAATGCCTACGGCTCACTTGCTCAACACAACCCAGCGTTACAATATTCCAGCCAATCAGAGACAAGGCTGCTAAATTCTGATTGGCTGCTTTGACAACCAATCACAACATTCCCTGCATTACCGACAACAGCGGAAGAGGAAAAATACAGTGCGTGCATAAGTATTATGCAAGTTCATATTCTGATCATACTTTTTCCAAGCGCAATTTACCAATTCAAAACAACATGAATCTTAATAACTACTATTAATCTTGTATTTAATCATTTATTACTGATATATAATTGTCCATGAAGGCTGGAAGTGAAAAACACCTTATATTCAGGTGTGCATAATTATTAAGCAGGTTTTCTTTTACATATAAAATGAGCCAAAAAAGAGGTTTAACTCAGACTGAAAGTCAAAAATTATTAAATGCCCATGAAAAATATTCAAAACTAATGCAATACTAGAAATTGCAAAGTTAAGACATGACCATTGGACAGCAAAATGCTCAGTGGGTCAGCAGGGTCAGACAAAAACGTGTGGAGAAGAAAAGATGGATGTTAAAACTGCAAAAAGAATTAGGAATTAAGATGAAGAATTAGGTGTGAAATCACCAGGAACCATTTAGACTCCAGCGCCACCATTTTCCAAAACTGGAAAATACCTGGAGTCTCCAGAAGTACAAGGTGTCAGGTTCTCAGAGACTTAGGTTAAGTAAAGAATCCTAAAAAAAAAAAAAAGACCCCTATTTAATAAGAATCACATACTGAAGTGTAGTAAAATACTTGAAGACTGATTCTTATATATATATATATATATATATATATATATATATATATATAGGCTTTATAAATAGAGTTCAGAGTGACTCTTGAAGGACCAGCACCACATCCTCTTGTACCACTGTTTGAAGAATTTATCTATTTATTCTGGCAGTAAGTTTTGGGAGTTCATTTTTAGTCCATCTCGAGATTTTATCTATAAAAGAAAACCTGCTTAATAATTATGCACACCTGAATATAAGGCGTTTTTCACTTCTGGCCTTCATGAACTAATATAAATCAGTTATAAATGATTAAATACAAGATTAGTAGTTATTAAGATTCATGTCATTTCGAATTGGTAAATTGCGCTTGGAAAAAGTATGATCAGAATATCAACTTGCATAATACTTATGCACGCACTGTATTTTTCCTCTTCCGCTGTTGTCGGTAATGTAGGGAATGTTGTGATTTTTTGTCAAAGCAGCCAATCAGAATTTAGCAGCCTTGTCTCTAATTGGCTGGAATTATGGCATATTGTAACACTGGGTTGTGTTGAGCAAGTGAGCCGTCGGCATTTAGAGAGCACTGAGCACGAGCATCAGGGGAGCAAGCTAGTGAAATGTTGCACCCGCAAAAGAGAAGGTCTGCACACATCCAAAAACTTATTTTAAATGCAAAATTGATTTTCGTGTGCTCAAAGTACTTTCTTTGCGAGACGAACATTTTCTCCACAAAACTCAGTTCGCGCGCGCTCAAAATGCACTTTTGCGCGCTCAAAATATAATATTTCGTGCTCAGAATTGTGGCAGAGATATAACCCCATAGGTATTGCACCCAATTCAAGACAGCAGTCGAAAACATTTTATATAGACATTCACTTCAGAAATTAACAAACTTGCATAGATGAGTTTGAAATACGGTGTTTGACAAAACAGAGCAAACGGAAAGAGAAAGTGCAATTTATAGCTGTTATTAGCTCCCTATACAAAGCATACGGACAGAAAAAGGTTGTGCGGAAAGATACACTTCCAGCCTAGGATAAAGTCATTATTAACATTAACAATAATTTGGGACAAATATAATGTGATTTTATGGTAAACTATGTAAGTGGCACTCTGTGGTGCAGCAGGATTTGGAACAGCGTCCGGAGTCGCCGTGGACAGTCTTTAACTTTAACTTAAAGTTGTTCAACTGAATGTACAAATCGAAGCTGAAATGTTAGTTGAAATATCCACAAAATAAAGCCAATAAACTTGGGTTTATGTCCCCACCAATGTCAAAAGCAAAACTGCGCCCTTGCTATTAAGGGCAGGAGTGGGCAACTCAGGCCTTTAAGACAAGGGTGTCCAAACCTATTCCTGGAGGGCCACTGTCCTGCAGAGTTTAGCTCCAGCCCTTTTCAAGCACACTTGAACAAGCTAATCAAGGTCTTCAGGATTACTAGAAAACTACAAGCAGGTGAGTTTGATCCAGGTTGAAACTAAACTCTGCAGGATATTGCACCCTGAGCACTAGAATTGCCAAACTCCGGTTAAAGGTTAGAAACAAAGTAGTATTACCCCACAGACAAGCTGTTCCTGAATTGAGTACAGCTGAAGTGAACCTATACCAGAATGTCAAATTCAGGGAATTACTACATTACTACAGATTGAGGTAATGAAGTCCACAGAGGTAGAAAATATCTGGGCTATGCATATAATAATTTTTGTAACAATTGAGACATTTTTTTTTTTAACCTGTGGTGAGTGTATGGTATGGTTTTTGTAGTTTATTTTATGGTCTCATAAGATTGTCTTTTAACTTTGTAATTTAAATATATTATTGCTAACCCTTCCAAAAAATGGTTGCATTTATGGCCAACAAAAAACAAATAATTGCCAGAGGTTTGCATCCGTTTAGCGAAGAACCTCAAACCCTTGGTAACAACTCTGCTACTTGGCAAACCTTTGCTGAATGTGAATGTATCTCGTGTTCTCCACACACCTGTGGAATGATGGTAAGTCTGCTCCTGAGATCATGAAGCCCAAGGGTGGAGATGTCAATACCATCGATGAGGATTCGACCTTCACTAGCTTCAATAATGCGAAACAAACAGTTGGTCAGACTGGATTTGCCTGCACCAGTTCGACCAACAATGCCAATCTGGGTAAAATCGGGGAGAAAAAATACAAACAAAATTGTTTAAGTGGCATTTTCAATATTTAAAAAAAAAATACTAAGAATCTGGCATGTCTCCTCACCTTCTCAGTGCTTGCAATGTCACATGTGATTCCATGGAGAATGAGCTCCAATTCAGGCCGGTATCGAACTTTATAGTTATCAAAACTAATATTCCCAGCAGTGGGCCAGTCATCTGGAGGATGATTACTGGTGATCCATGGAGCCTGGTGACACAAATATTCTCATTTATATTACAGAATTTTGAAAATAAACAAATGTTTTTCCAATTTCATTAAATTTTTTGAAATCACTGGATTTCACATCGATCTGTTCAAATATGGTAAAACTGGTGAAGCATATTTACACTTGCACTTGCTTGGAAGTTTCTAGTGCAGGAATATCCAAACCTGTTCCTGGAGGGCCACTGTCCTACAGAGTTTAGCTCCAACTTTAATTAAACACACCTGAACCAGCTAAGCAAGGTCTTCAGACTCACTAGAATAGGTGTGTCTAATCCTACACCTGGTGGGCCAGTGTTTATATCCAACTTGCCTCAACACACCTGCCTGGAACTTTCTAGTAATTCTGCAGTCAGGTGTGTTTAATTGGAGTTGGAGCTGTTCTCTGCAGTATAGCGGCCCTAGGAGCAGGATTGGACATTGCTGCACTATAAACTTCCAGGCATGTCTATTGGTAGTTGGAGCTAAACTCTGCAAGATGTTGGGCCTTTAGTAGCAGGATTGGACACCCCTACCTATCACCCCTAAGTATGATTTACTTGTTCTCAATGACTTAATGCTCTTTCAGGTGACTTGTCATTTAATAATCTACCTTAATAACGATGGAAATATGGTCATGCAATTTTAGCAAAGACTTCAAACAAACAAGCAAACAAGTAGCAAAGTTGCTCATGCTACTCTTGAGGTTTTAAAATTTAAGCCATTGATATTTAGTGATAGTAAAAATTTTACATAAAGGTTTTGAAACATGTGGTCAGCAGTACTGATAAATCTTTAAGAATTTGTTTCTACCAAGCCTGCTGCAGTTTTAGGCTAGTTTATAATGAATAATTAAATAATGTCAGTAAAATTAAGAAAATGGTTTGTAGTAGATTAATCCAAAAATCACACCTCATTTTTGATCTCTGCGTACTCCCTCACTCTTTCCACAGCAACAATGTTGGTCTCCAATTCCGATGTCATTCTCACAAGCCAATTCAACGTTTGAGTCACCTAATAAGAACATAAGTAGTGGCACACAGTGTTACTTAAAACACTTAAGGTTATTTGACTACCTAAAAATCAAAAACTTACATTTAAGGCGTATGAGATGGACAGTCCAACCAGTCCACTATTCAAAGAGTCACGAGAGATCACAGCAAGCAAAGCTGCGAAAAACACCACCAGATTCCCCAGAGACTCTAAACGCATTGCCAACCACCTGAAACCCAACAAGCAACATTAAGTCCTTATGATGCAAAAACCGATGTCGCATGACAAAAAGCTTGATGTAGAGTACCAATGCTGACCTATTAGAAACAATCCATAGATAGACACTTTTGAGATTCTGATCAATGGTGTCCTCATTTTGCTTTAGGAAACGTTGCTGGTGTCCATATGCCCTTATCACAGAAAGGCCTGACACCGTTTCTCCAAAGTGTGAGTATATGGGAGATCGAGATACAGAGTCCAGTCGTCTGAGTTGCCTGGATGTAGCAACATAGAAACTCTAAAATACAGGAAGAAGGTTTATACAAAGTGACTGGACAGCAGCAGGATAAATTCAAATTCTTTCACTTAAATGGCTGATTCTAATTCAATACTGTATGTAAGAGAAACTTGTTGCAATGTTTTAGAAACCTATTGTCCATACAGAGTACGTTACTGGTAGCTGTGTTACCTGGACAAAGTAGTAGACAACAGCCACTGGTACAACAACTGCGGTGAAGATTGGAGTAGCCAGACAGATAACGAACAAGGTTCCCAGAACTCCAAGAAGACAGAGAATCCAGGATCTGAAGGACATCGGGATCATCTCATCCACTGTAAATATATCCTAAATATACGCCAAATTGGAAAAAAAAATAATAATAATAATAATTATACACACACACACACACATATATATATATATATATATATATATATATATATATATATATATATATATATATATATCTTATTTTATATATTTGTAGTCCATATTTCATACTGCACAATATACTGTACTAATTATAAGCTACAACTTATTACAATTAGTCAGTAGATCTTTGTTTAGGCTTTAGAGCAACAATCTTGTTCAATATCGAGTGTTAAATTAGGCCCATCTATACCTTGGCAAAACGATTGACTATTCGTCCTGAAGGTGTGGTATCAAAGAACATCATGGGTACTTTGAAAATATTAGACAGCAGATTTGTGTGTAGAGTCCTGGATGCAGAAATGGATCCATCAGCTAGGAGTATAGTGCCAAAAAACACCAGAAAACCTGACAGGGAATGATATACCATTACTTAGTCACAAAGGAACATCCATGTACTGTGTCTACCATTTTTTCCCTGTGAAATGAAAGGCTGAAGCTCACTGTCATTCACTATTTTTAGACAAAGAGCTAAAGCACAGAGAGAGAGTTTTGATCTCCCCTCCTGAGGACACAGATATCACCTTTCTTCATCTCACTCTCTAAATTCCACAAGGACTGTTTTCCTGAATCAGTTCCAAATCATTGATTATACCCTGTAGAAAAGTCTGGAATCACATGACCATGCTAATTAATGCAAGAGAATGTGGCTAATATGGTACTCTAACTCAATGTGTAGGTAAAACACACTGTGGATGGACTAGCCAAAAAAGGCTAAAAACCTATGAACAAACAAACGAGTCCTCACTTCTCAGGAGTTCTCGTTTCTCAAGATTACACTTTCCCTGATGCTCCATTCAAGTCTTTGTCGAATCGTCATCAAGACTGGTCTCACAAAGTTCTCTGAGAACCACAATGTCATACTGCATATCCATTCATTCGCGAGCTGTTGTATATTTGTCTATTCTTTTTCCAACCACTATTCAATTCCAAAGACATATTTTGGTATTTCAGGTGTTTTTGAAGTTCTTGGCATGTTTAAAATTTCATGAAATTTGGCACATACAGTATATCATTGGTCGTTAGGCATATGGAGAAGCTCAGAAGTGTGAAAGGGGGGTTTTGTAGCGCCACATTCTGATCTACAGTCACCAAACTCAGCACATATATTGTACTATTCAAGTCGGACACCTTTCAAAATTAGAGTCATTAACTCTGTGCCACACAGCGAGCCAGGTATTTTGGATTTAATGTAGATGCATTGTTTGATTTGGATTAAATTGGAGTCACAAGGGCTATTGTTTTTCATGGTCACAGTATCAGAAGCTTATAGCACTTAAATCAGACTTTGAAACAGTCCTCCTAAACTGACCCAAATCACGTTTTTCTAGAGGCAATCATCGACCTCGTCATTACTGCTTGCAGCTGTATGAATACTTTAACATTTATTCTGACGTTTTCATGGCTAAACTACTCTTTACACATATATAATTATATCACATTAAAAAAACCTCTAATTTAAAACGACAAAATATCAGGTAGTCCTCTATTTCATTCTTTTTGTGAAAGTATTTCTTAAACCTCTTTCTGCTCATACCTTGTGCCAATCCCAGGGCTCCGAAGACACCTATTCTCATGTCTCTAATATGAGCTGGGTAGGTTGAGTTGAAATATTCTACAGAATCCTCAGTCCATTCACTGAGCCACAGGTTTTGACCAATGATGGCCACATTCTGGATGAAGTAGAACAGAAAACTCCAGGTGACGAAACACCAGCCCATAGACCTCAGATACTGAAGATACACTGAGAATTTCACCTGGTATTTGGATCAAAAAATCATTTTCACAAAATTAGTGAGGGGAAAATGGAAAACAAAACATTGGAATAACAAAAGTGCATTTAGTTAGTATTACGTACCCTTCCTGTCTCCATCGCCTCTTTCTCAATCAGTCGCTGTCCCTTCTTATCACCGGAGTCTTTTCTGGATCGAACAGAGCTGTTTTTCCTCACTCTCACATTAAAGACAAGAAATAGAAATAAAACAGTCTTGGTGATTACAAAAATGCACTCCTGCAATGAAGCCACTCAACGTGATTTTCATTCAGAATGCGCATTATTCAGGTATATCTGTGAGAAAAGTTCTTCTGACATGTTGAATATTAGACTGTGGTGTGTCGATTTTACCTTCCATTTCGTTTGCTGTGCCGCTGGCTGTGGCGCAGGCTGTTTTCTCTCTTTAGTGTGCTTGAGACAATGTCCTCAGGAGAGCCATCGGCTTGTGGCTCCAAACCCTCCGGCAGCGTTTCAATCTGCTCGTACTCTGACTCCTGAGCTGATGCTTGTTGAACAATGAGAACAACAAATAAAGTTAGTTTATGTGTGCAGAGTGCATATGTTTTGATATTAGCATATATGCAAACATACTTCAAAATTGTACATTTCAAGTATAGGCTTATTTATTACTATGCAATGTTTTAGAGACCATACTGTAGGTCATGGTATATTGAAAAGATTATGCCAAAGGTGCCCGAATGGTCTACTATTTCCAGTGAATTTTCATAGTGCTGATCCCAGGATGCTTTTTTGATTAATATTAGCTACAACCAATCACCTACGATAGAGGATATTGTTACCATTTCACCTTCAGATTTGTAAATGCATACTGTGAATGCCATTGTGTGAATTAAAGAGTTGTCTTCATTAAAAATAAACTATTATTTATTAATTTTTTACAATAGTATAACACAATTATTTTCACTATTTAGTAGCCAACTGAATTGCAGCCTTCAAATTCATTTGGTTGGCCATGATTTGGAAAGGCACGCCGCATATCAGAGCAAAAGTCAAGCCATGAAGAAACTTTTGAGAAATCAAGATGAATAAAAACACAACATGAAACACAATACCCATAAACCCCACCTAAGTGTGTGTTTTCTTCAGTGAGGTAAATAACTATGTTGTTTTTTGGTTGCCAGTTGATGGTTTTGGGCATTCACAACCAGAACAGCATGAGGAAAGGCAACTTGCACCAAGAAATAAAGCAACCAAGAGAAAAAGAAAGAAACTCACACTTTAGCAGCTGAAGCATGTAGACCTCGCAAGCACCTCTATAAAGCTTTCAGAATGTGTTCAAATTTAGGACAATATTCAAAACTCAGAAGAAAGTGCAAATGTCGGATGAGAGACAAACCTTTTCTGGCATCAGCATTGCTGCTTTCTTCTTTGCCATATGTTTCCAGGAATACAGAGAAAGCTCCTTTACTGGCTCGAAGACCGTCGTAAGATCCTACCTCGGATACCACCCCATTTACCAATACAATGATCTCATCTACATACGGCAAGAAGCTGATTCCATGTGTTACCAGGATACAAGTCTACAGAGAAAGAGAAGGGGACAAAACAGAGCAATGTATTTGATTTAATATAAAATTATTACAGAACAGCAGTGCAGGGATTTATGGGGAAGCTGAAAATATTCTTTGTTTAGCGATTGAGCTTTGTATTTTCACTAGAGATCAGTCTATGTTTGAGATCAGTTGAGAAGCCAGCATAAAGATATTCTGATACCATAGAAAATGAAACCGTAAAATGAGCCTAATATTGGTAACAATTTTAAGCTTTTTAGTGTAGAAAGAGTATTGCCTTTAGTCTCCTACCTTGTCTTTGAGCAGTCCTTTGGGTCCGATCACCCTCTCAAACAGATGTTTTCCCACATGTGAATCTACAGCAGACAGTGGGTCATCCAGAAGGTACACGTCTGCGGAGCTGTAGACCGCCCTGGCCAGACTCACCCGCTGTTTCTGTCCACCACTCAGATTGATGCCCTGTGGTACAGCATATGAAAAATGAAACATTCAATTAGCAGTGTTTCCTAACCCTGTTCCTGCAGGCACACTAGCACTACATGTCTCTGAACTGTTCCTAATCAAATAATTCATCCCATCACAAAAATCTGAAACAGATGAGTCAGATAAGAGATATGCGAAATGTGTACAGGTTTGAGAGAAACACTATCTAGAGTGTGTAAGGAGTGAAATTATTTCCTTATGAAATTAATTCCTCGTGAAGCTCAGGAACTCACAAAAAAAAACAGGTGCCATGCCATGCAATAAAACAATAAAACTTATCTGGAGAAGAGATCTTCAAAGAGAGCAAACAACACCCCTCTCCTTGCTCATTTACGACCCCCTGCTCTCTCTGCCCCTTCCTCTTTTCCCCAAAAGGTTTTCACTCAAAGTTCATTAAGAATATCCATATATCACGTGTATCTTACACATATCTTGTGAATATGTGTTTTTTTTTTCCTTTCATGTTTGGTATCATTTTAAAGGTCTCGGTGTGATTGGTAAATTGGTCTCAATTTCACAGTAGTCACTTGTTTTATGAGAAAGATTGAAAACTTTTGTTAAATTGTGTTCTGCTGCAGAGGGGTGTGTTCCCCTTTAGGGGGCTGTGAGAATGTTTATCTTATCTCCAGCCAGGAGCAGCCTGGAGCACGAGAGCCCAAAATAACAAAAGGTTTTTTATGTTTTTACAACTGATCTGAAGATTTCTTTGTTTTTCTTATTTGGGTATATAAGGGAAGTGACAAAACACTACTTTGCAATTCTGTAGTCAGAAAACCCCACACAGCACATGCGAGACTCTGGAGCTTTACACTAGAACTCACATACTGCTGTGTGTCTCTATGCTGTCAGGTAGACATTTCGTTTTATTCAAAAATGTAATTGTGTTAAACACATTGTGCCCATAGAGCACACTGTATAGTTGTTTGTGCTACTACATGTGCACATAGACTAATTAAGTTTATTCTCTAAACCACCTGATTGCTTTGCTGTAAGTGTTCTTTGGAATACTTAGGTAAAAGTTGTAGATACAATGCATTTAGACCATGTGCCTTGTTTTAAATTAGGATAACTGTTACATGCGTGACTATGTTAAATGTGTTTGTCTCCTGCGTAGATCACTTGGCTATTTCCCATATAGCTACAGTGTCTATGTCCAGGAGCGGGGTTGCCACGTGGTTACAATGTGATTCACAATTGCATTATCCTTTCTAAATTGGCTTCTAATTGTTTCATTATGTAATTGGCATGATATAATTTTACCTGACTAATAATAAATTGTTATATTTGATTTATTCTGATCTCTTCTGAAATCATTTTTCAAGTAGATTAATGTGTAGTGGTATTTCAGCAAGTCTGCGTTCAGGACGGATCGTACCAAAGCACCAATGGATGAACCATGGGGAATACCATGAGGGAGACTTTGGATTTCTGACTGTCACTGGCTTAACACGGTGTAGCTCTCATGGTTATAGGAAAAAAATACACTTTTTGCTATGAGTATGCAAGCGCAGCTCACTTAAAGGTATTATAGCCACTCTGCATCCTCTGAGTAAGTTCAGAACTGGCGAGTTTGTGTCCGTGGATTCACTATCGGCCGAAGTGTAATTCATGTGCGATACCTGGTCCCTAATGAACAAATAATTGAAAGTATGGGATTTTCAGAATAATCAAATATCTAAACTAATATACAATCGATATTTGTGATCAGTTTTAATTAGAAATATTGCCTAAATTTAATGATCACTTGAAATCGGAGTCAGATTGAACACGGAGCTAGACTAAAATTTAAACTAAATCTTGATAAATTCAGAAGCACAAGTAAAAGACCGAATATGCATTAAACCTTCGACCAGACCGCTGGATTCCGTTCTTTGGGCTAGCGGGTGGATCCTTACAAGTGCAGGGTTTACTGATATAATGTCAATATATAGGCTATATAAAACTATTTAATAACAAAAAAAAAAACAATAACAAAAAATAAATAAATAAATAATATATACAGTGGTGTGAAAAATTGTTTGCCCCCTTGCTGATTTTTTATTTTTTTGCATGTTTGTCACACTTTATTGTTTCAGATCATCAAACAAATATAACACAAGTAAACACAACATGCAGTTTTTAAATGTTTTTTTTTTTTTTTTTTTTTTTTTTTATGAAGGGAAAACAAAATCCAAACCCACATGGCCCTGTGTGAAAAAGTGTTACTATAACTGTGGTTTATCACACCTGAGTTCAGTTTCTCTAGCCACACCCAGGCCTGATTACTGCCACACCTGTTCGCAATCAAGAAATCACTTAAATAGGACCTACCTGACAAAGTGAAGTAGACCAAAAGATCCTCAAAAGTTACACATCATGTTGAGATCCAAATAAATTCAGGAACAAATTAGAAAGAAAGTAATTGAGATCTATCAGTCTGGAAAAGGTTATAAAGCCATTTCTAAAGCTTTGGGACTCCAGCGAACCACAGTGAGAGCCATTATCCACAAATGGCGAAAACATGGAACAAGTGGTGAATCTTCCCAGGAGTTGCCGGCTGACCAAAATTACCCCAAGAGCGCAGCGACGACTCATCCAAGAGGTCACAAAAGACCCCAGAACAACATCCAAAGAACTGCAGGCCTCACTTTCCTCAGTTAAGGTCAGTGTTCATGACTCCACCATAAGAAAGAGACTGGGCAAAAATGGCCTGCATGGCAGAGTTCCAAGACGAAAACCGCTGCTGAGCAAAAAGAACATAAAGGCTCGTCTCAGTTTTGCCAGAAAACATCTTGATGATCCCCAAGACTTTTGGGAAAATACTCTGTGGACTGACGAGACAAAAGTTGAACTTTTTGGAAGGTGTGTGTCCCATTACATCTGGCGTAAAAGTAACACAGCATTTCAGAAAAAGAACATCATACCAACAGTAAAATATGGTGGTGGTAGTGTGATGGTCTGGGGCTGTTTTGATGCTTCAGGATCTGGAAGACTTGCTGTGATAAATGGAACCATGAATTCTGCTGTCTACCAAAAAATCCTGAAGGACAATGTTTGGCCATCTGTTCGTGACCTCAAGCTGAAGCGAACTTGGGTTCTGCAGCAGGACAATGATCCAAAACACACCAGCAAGTCCACCTCTGAATGGCTGAAGCAAAACAAAATGAAGACTTTGGAGTGGCCTAGTCAAAGTCCTGACCTGAATCCTATTGAGATGCTGTGGGATGACCTAAAAAAGACGGTTCATGCTCGAAAACACTCCAATGTGGCTGAATTACAACAATTCTGCAAAGATGAATGGGCCAAAATTCCTCCACAGCGCTGTAACAGACTCATTGCAAGTTATCGCAAACGCTTGATTGCAGTTGTTGCTGCTAAGGGTGGCCCAACCAGTTATTAGGTTTAGGGGGCAAGCACTTTTTCACACAGGGCCATGTGGGTTTGGATTTTGTTTTCCCTTCATAATAAAAAACTTCATTTAAAAACTGCATGTTGTGTTTACTTCTGTTATCTTTGATTAATATTTAAATTTGTTTGATGATCTGAAACATCAAAGTCTGACAAACATGCAAAAAAATTAAAAATCAGGAAGGGGGCAAACAATTTTTCACACCACTATATATATACAGTGGTTTTTGCTCCCTTCCTGTTTTTTTTTTGTTTGTTTGTTTGTTTGTTTGTTTTTTGTTTTTTTGCACATTTGTCACACTTAAAAGATTCAGATCATCAAACAAATTGTAATATTACACAAAGATAATGCAAGTAAATACAAAATGCAGTTTTTAAATGATGATTTAATTTATTAAAGGAAAAAAGCTGTCCAAACCTACCTGGCCCTATGTGAAAAATTAATTGTTCTCTCCTGTTAAATCATGAAAGAACTGTGATTAGCCACATTATTTTAGAAAGCTGAGTTCAATTTCACTAGCCAAACCCAGGCCTGATTCCTACCAGACCTGTTGAATCAAGAAATCACTTAAATAGAACCTGTCTGACAAAGTGAAGCATGCTTAAAGAGCAACACATCATGCCGCGATCTAAAGAAATTGAAGAACAGATGAGAGAAAAAAAAAAAGTTGACATGTATCAGTCTGGAAAGGGTTATAAAGCCATTTCTAAGGCTTTGGGACTCCAGCGAACCACGGTCAGAGCCATTATCCACAAATGGAGAAAACTTGTAACAGTGGTGAACCTTCCCAGGAGTGGCTGGCTTACCAAAATTACTCCAAGAGTGTAACAACGACTGATCCAGGAGGTCATAAAAGAACCCAGAACAACATCTGAAGAACTGCAGGCCTCACTTGCCTCAATTAAGGTCAGTGTTCATGATTCAACAATAAGAAAGAGACTGGGCAAAAACGACATCCATGGGAGAGTTCCAAGGCAAAAGCCACTCCTGACCAAAAAAAAAAAAAAAACACAAAGGCTCGTCTCACATTTGCCAAAAAATATCTTGATTATCCCCAAGACTTTTGGGCAAATATTCTGTGGACTGATGTGACAAAAGTTGAACTTTTTGGAAGGTGTGTGTCCCGTTACATCTGGTGTAAAACCAACACAGCATTTCATAAAAAGAACATCATACCAACACTCAAACGTGGTGGTAGTGTGATGGTCTGGGGCTGCTTTTCAGCTTCAGGACCTGGATGATTTGCCATAATTGATGGAACCATGAATTCTGCACCTTATCAGAAAATCCTGAAGGAGAATGTCCGGCCATCAGTTTGTGACCTCAAGCCCAAGCGCACTTGAGTTATGCAGCAGGAAAATGATCCCAAACACACCAGCAAGTCCTCTGAATGGCTCAAGAAAAACAAAATTAAGGTTTTGGAGTGGCCAAGTCAAAGTCTGGACTTAAATCCGATTGGAATGCTGTGGCATGACCTTAAACAGTCCATTCATGCTCGAAAACCCTCCAATGTGGATGAATTAAAACAATTCCGCAAAGAAAATTGGACCAAAATTCCTCCACAGCGATGTGAAAGACTCATTGCCAGTTATCGCAAACGGTTGATTGCAGGTGTTGCTGCCAAGGGTGGCACAACCAGTTATTAGATTTAGGGGGCAGTTACTTTTTCACGTAGGGCCAGGCAGATTTGGACAGCTTTTTTCCCTTAATAAATTAAATCATTATTTCAAAACTGCATTTTGTATTTACTCAAGTTATATTTGTGTAATATTAAAATTAGTTTGATCTGAATCTTTTAAGTGTGACAAATATGCAAAAAAAATTAAAAACAGGAAGGGGGCAAAAACCTTTTCACGGCACTGTATATATATATATATATATATATATATATATATATATATATATATATATATATATATATATATATATATATATATATGGAACATTTCTGAAATCTATACAAATCTAGTACATTATCCCTAGACAAACCAGTATAGTTTAGAACTGATGATTGTTGATTCTGATGATTGGTTGAGCATGTATAATACTGACCTCAAAAATGGCTAAATATCTGCCAAATATTCTGCTTAGTTGATATGTAGGACTGTTAATTTTTTGTTTTCACTAGTGCTTGTTGATGTTTATAATCACATACTCTAACTGTGTGAATAATGATTTTGTTCTTTAATGGTAAATGAATGCATGTATTTTAGTATATTTTATGAGTATAATCAAAATCATAAAACTTTTAAAAGTTTTAAAAGAGGACTTAAAAATTACTTAACCTAATTGAGAGTCTATTAAGAGTCACAACCTAATTGTGCAGAGGTTCTTAACCTATAATGTAATGTATTTAGTCCTGTCCCTCAGCAGGTGCATGTGTGCATTTTTGTCTGAGTGTTCTATATTGTATATTTAGTGTTACATATTTGAGGTTTTTTCTTTTGTTTTTTTTTTCCTATGGTCCTGGTAAGATGCCCATATCTCCCATGCTTGGATCTGCCAATAAATATGTAAACTGTGGTTTTCTTACATGTATTCAAGGATTCAAGGATAAATGGTTGGGAACCACTGCTCTATAGAGAAAAATCATCATAAAAAAGGGGATCCATTTTATCATCAACACGCCATACGCTAGGGGTGGGAGATATGACCAAAATCTTATATCATGATATGAGTAATTTAGTTATTTTTTGCTTTAAATAAGGTCTTTATGATATCAACATTTTTGATACCATAGAAATTTCATAATTCATGTTACTAGAGTCAATATCACAAAAAACTAGCCTAAATAAATATTATATATATATATATATATATATATATATATATATATATATATATATATATATATATATATATATATATATATATATAAGTTACAAAAGTGATTTAATCAAGAGCAGTGAGAGATTTTCTTTCTTTTTTTGTTTTATTAACATGAATGACAGTAGGAGACTGCTGTCATTTTAAGAACTGCCCGGATCCAATATACTGTTACACATGCGTTTTCTTTCTCAGCTGTTTGCTTTTACTTTTAAGACCTACATTACTGTGTTTACAAGGACACTTGGAAAGACAGATATTTTGACACATACAAGTGTGTATTTAACCGTTCAAGGCCTATAAATCAGCAAAAACAACTCCGTTCAATACTCCCACGCTCTATTAGCACCGTCTTCACGTGCGCACGGAAACACTCAGAAACAGTCTCTCAGACAGCATGCACATATAGCCAAATGAGTTCCCTTTCGCTGCTGTTTGCATTTCAATGGGATAAAATCACTTGTTTTTTGCAAAAGATAAGTTTTTGTGACCACACATCACAGCAACGTCAAGTGAGCATTTAACCGTAATAGAGACAAAAATCTCTACTGATGACAAATTTCTGCTGGTTAATCGTGTCTAATGGTATATCGCCCACCCCTACCACACACTTTACCTTCTCTCCAATCTCAGTTTGATCTCTTCCTGGCAGAAGATCCAGGTCTGGCCTGAGTGCACACGCGTCCACCACAGACAGGTAACGCTCCTCATCCAGATTAGAGCCGAACAAGATGTTGTCCTTCAGAGTGGCGTTCTGAATCCAGGCCTGCTGCGGCACATACGCTACAGACCCCTGAGAGAGAACAAGAGACACGTGACTAAAAGTCCAGACATTACATAAGTGTTCAAGTAGAGGACTGAATCTGAAAGTAGGCAAAAACTATTTTCATAATAAGATCTGTTTGATTACTTTGATATTAATGTGACCCTTGAGGCTGTGCAGTTCTCCCAGCAGAGCGGATATCAGTGACGTCTTTCCAGACCCCACAGCCCCGACCACTGCCACCAGACGACCCGGTTTAATGTCCAGAGAGACGCTGAACAATATAATCACTGGTTAAACACTGCTAGACAGAACACACACACTCATGCAAACACACAGAGGAATACAGAAGTGATAATGAATAACAGTTATACTCATTGTGGCATCTGCTGTATACTGTAACAGTGTAAAAAATATGATAATATAATATTGTAGTGAAACAGGGCCAATCTTACTTTTTCAGAACTGGTTCTGTGTCTCTTTCCCAGGCATATGTGCATTCAGTCATGCTCACGGCGGCAGCTAATTCAGCAAATTATGAGAACACTGATCACTCTCTCAGATTTCATACTAAACTACTGTTGTTGCTCAGAAGTATGTTCTTTGCAGTATGTTAAATGACTAGTAACTTTTCAAAAACAGCAAACATTAATGAGTTCATCAAGTAGTAATTGACCAGATGAATTTAGCTTTTCTAATACAATTTGAAATCAGCTCATCTAAAAATCTCATAGAAGTTTGTTCTCAAGCTTGTCTAAAAATCTCTTAGGAAATTACATAATGAGTTCTTACTGTGGCTGTCATCACGCGTTACTACCATTGTGTCCAGATCATCGCCACTCAGAAATTTCTCGAGTCTTTTCTTAGACACAGTGGTCTAAACAAAGTACAGAGAGTACAAATTTCTAACAACTTCAGTAATAGTTTTCAATATGATTGAAAAGTAGCAATGAAATGCTTCAATATAAATAACAATATAAATATGAAACAATGTATTTATTGTAATACCTGAACCATGACGGAAATCAGCTGTGGAAGCATGGTGAGTGGGAAGCGCAGTATGTTAAAGAGTGAGATGGAGGTAAAAGCTTTCTCTGCATCCAGGATGTTATCAGGACTCACAGACACAAACACAGCGAAGGTCACCAGAGACACCTGAAGACAATAAAACATGATATGAGCTCCATCTGCAGCCAGACCTCACAAACAAGCAACAATAGTTTAGTAGTCAATAAAATGACTACAAAATAAAAATGTAATTGAAATGTGCATTCAAGATATATTTTTCTTTTCAAGCATTCAACACACTTCAGTTTTAGTCAAAAATACAAAATGGGATGCATGAGATGAGTTTTAGACTTAAATCTGTTTCTGAATACTCTTTAGCAACTACTTGCATTAAACATTTTCAAGAAACAACATTCATATAATTTCATATATAAAGCATTGTTATACTCACAATAGCTGGAGCACAAGAAAATATGAAGGTGGAGACAGATGAAAGGTAGGCAAACTTCCTCATCACCTTCAGCTCCTTCTCTCGAATTTCCTGAACCTGAGCTTCAAAAGACGATTCCCAGGCGTAATACTTCAGAACCTTCCACACAAGTGATGAAAAGTTGACAAATGTGCACAGGCGCAAACAAACCAAGATTTCATATTCTCATTTGACTGGACTGAAAATTAAAATATGATATGAACCATGTTACATTCTCCAAAAAGGTACTGGGACGGTACCTTTTCGAAAGGTATTAATATGCAGAGCTGGGTAGATTAATTTACAAACTGTAATGATTCCAATTGACAAAAATTGTAGTTAGTAACGTAATCCATTGCATTACAAATTTTAGGTAATATAATCAGAATTTACTTTTAGATTACTTTTGACCTAACTCATTTATCACAATGATAATATAATCCCATAATGATTATCCCACAATGATAGGATAATCTTGTACCATATCGATATAAAAATGCAAAGATTAAGAAAATATATTCTATTTGTTGTTTTTGACAACATGGAGTGCGTTAAATATTACATTATGTCAAGGTTTCCTAAACTGGGGTTTGTGAAGGAACTGCAGGGGGTTTGTGAGTTTAATCAAAAGTTATTAATTAATTAAATCATGAAAAATGTTACATCAAAATAAATTATTTTAAAATCAATCAAAATAACACACTTACTATCAAAAATGAAATATTTTATTTGTTTACCTGCATGTCATGTGACCATTAACCAATGTCAGAGAACAATGAATATGCAAATGTGATTTATTTTAAAATCTCAGGGGTACTTCAAGTAAATATATTAGGTGAAAGAGGATCAGATGACTAAAAAGTTTGCATATTTGTGCATTTTAATGTGTTTGAAAGAAAAAAAGCCTTCCAAAGACATAGAAACACATGGTTAAATAACTTACTGAGTGATAATTCACATGTTCATCAGTAGTTGATGCAATATTGAAACGCTTCTTAAACCTGAAATGATTTTTGTAAATCCATTGGTCAAATGTTGTGTCTTCCACAAAACTAGAAGACTTTCTGAGTGTGTATAAATGGTAGGCTATTTTAGAAAGCCAAATTGAAAAGATGAAAAAGATGAGAATCAATAAATTATGAATAATTTATTTCAATTGTGTACATAATATGTAATCAATAAAAAGTAACTGTAGTCTGATTATGAGTATTTTAAAATGTAATTTTATCTATTTACAAGTACTTATTTTTTAAATCTGATTACGTAATCCAGATTACATGTAATCAGTTACTACCCAGCTCTGCTAATATGTACCATGAAGGTACTAATATGTACCTTCAAAGTACTAAAATGCACCCTTGAGGGGTAAATAGGGTACAAATGTGTACATTTTGAAACCACCTCAGTGACAGCTTTTGTACCTTTTTTCCTGAGAGGAGTACAAGAAACCACTTACTTTTATTCCATTCAATATGTCATTCACAATTTTCATGCGCGAGTCTTTAAATGTCATGTTTTCCACCTGAAAAATAAACATGTTGCCCTTAGTGGATATTGATGCAGTGCTTTATATTTCTTTTGTAACCAGATAACTCTTTTACAAGAGAATTGCTTTACGAAGCAATCCGAGTCACCTGGAAGCCCCTGGATTTGGTGGCCAGCCAGCCATTGATGGGCACCATCAGCACCATGGCCAACAGACCGGCCAGGACAGAGGGACCCAGCTCAATCCAGAGGAAAGCGATGGACAGAGCGATCTGCAGCGGACACGACCACAGTATATGGATGAAGTTGGTGACGACATTAAATCTTTGGGCGTCCGCTGACATCAGGTTGACTATCTCTCCAGCGGTCGACTCTTTCCTAGAGTCGTTAGACACGACTAATGCCTGAGAGGAACCAGTGATAATGAGTCATCACAACATCATCCACTGGCTATGATATATATAATAATAAATGTTAACATTACAGCAGATGTACCTTCTTATAAACAGCAGCCATGAGAGCTGTGCGTACTTTCATACCCAGGATAAAACATCGCTGGAAATACTGTTGTAGAACAACCGACTGTAAAAAAGCCACCACCAAAAGCAGCACGGCATACAGGTAACCAGTCCATGCGTGACTCGTTTTGTCCTGAGTGAAGGAGATCATTAACCTGTGACAAGCCACAGCACACACATTGGTAAGCAGTTCAGCAGTTTCAGAAACATCATGTAAAGAACTAATAGGGCACCCTGCAAACATGCTCCTGCGGGGCCCTTGCTGGCTTTTTGTGGGCACAGTGGGCTAGAGCCAGCCCACACCAAACCTAAACAGGCCCAGTGTGGCTTGCCCAGGAAAGGCCCACAGCTTTGGGCTCACCGCAGGCTCTCTGTAAGCAGCCCACACTATGGGACTGCCCACGTTAATCCACGTTAATCCAATGATGGCCCAGTGTGGGCCAGCCTGTTCAGGCCCAGAGCAACTTTTGTATCCTTTGGGCCCATTCAGGTTTGTGCCCTCTGGGCCCAGGCAGCCCTGTAATGCAACTATGAGAATACTAACAACATTGACTGGCCATTCTTTAGCCACTCAATTGAACTGGAATGGCTCGAACCAAAAGACGCGTTCAGAACCTGTTGTTTCATATAGGCCAGGGAACCTCAAATATGGCTCAAGAGATCCACTTTCCTTTCAGAGTTTAGCTCTAACCCTAATCAAACACACCTGAGCATGCTAATCAGTGTCTTCAGGATCATTAGAAAATCACAGGTGGGTGAGTTTGATCAAAGTTGGAACTAAACTCTGCAGGAAAGTGAGTTTCATGAGCCTGATTTGAGGATCCCTGATATAGGCAGACTTGCTTTTCAGAGGCTGCATAAAAATGCTTCTTTCAGCCAAGTCCTCCTGATTCTGAAGTTGAGAGTGAGATAAAGGTGTGGTTGCAGAATTCAAGAGACAGAGCGGGTGGACGAAAGGAGCGCTACCACCGTCTGCTGACTAGTTGAGAGACCTCAGGGAAGAGTGAGCTTCGCCAGTGAATACTTTAGCACATCCAAACATATTTTCAGCACTGTACATTTTTGACAATACAGACATTAGTTATGTGGTGACTGCATCCATTTCAGATGTATAATAACTGTTTTTCCCAAAGACTTAAGTTATAGTAGCTGAAAAGTATTTATAGTGAAACGGATTTATTGGTGTAAATTAATAATGCGGGGCCCTGTGTGGGCCTAGTGAGGGCTTCCTGGGGGTTAAGTGAGGGCTGCCCGTGCAGGGCCAGCGCTAAAGGGCCAATGTTTTCATAATGAGCAAAGTCTCAAAGGCCCTGTGCTGGCAGCCTGCTAGGGGCCCTTAGGCTAGCCTTAGGCTTGTTTGCAGGGGTAATAACTGAGGTCTTTTTGCAGACCATATGCCTGAGAAGCAGCAACTACAAAAACTACTTTTGTGGTACAAGAAAAAATTTGGTAATGAAATGAGCACAGAAGGACACTTACTTGAGAAGTTGTGGGCTTGCAAATGCCAGAAGGTCTTGTATCAGTTTGTAGAGGGCCGACTCTAAAAGCACTCCTTTGAAGGTTTTAGCAATGGTGGGAACCAGCCAGGAATTAGGATAGTCGGATTCAGAATCCTTTTTCTTCTTCTTCTTTTCTTTCTTCTTTCCTGTCTCCTCCTAATTGGATATTAAAATATTGTGAGTGCATCAGTCAGTGTTTGGTCCTTAGATTCAAAAAATTTAATTTACATATTACACAAAAAGTGAAATTTAAAGAGCAATTTTATATTGGTTTAATTGAAAATTATGGTTTCTGGTTTTAAATCTGTTTTGTTTAGTTTGTCTAAAAGAAAATAACATTACTTGAACGTTAAGTTTCTAAGATAGCAAGTAATGTTAACATTTAAATTTACAGTGCAACAAATATTATGCGTATGAAGTTGTCTTTATTTTTATAAAGTGCACTAAATTAGACATTGCCTAACAAAATGTTTTCAGTTTTATCTGAAGTGAAAATTGTATTATTATAGCTAATTATTTTTGTAAGGTGAAAATAAGTTGTAAAAGGCCAAATTATTAAACTGACTTTAGTAACATTTTGGCTTATGTCTACAGAAAATACTGATTAAGCTGAAAAAATTGAATTAATTGAATCCTGTCAGGGAATCCTATTAAATCACTTGGAGATTAGCCTAATTTGGTCACTTCCAAATAACTCAATTCAATGATGTTGAATTTATGTGAAAAAGTATGTTTGTGTTATTTAATTGTTTCATTGTTCCATGTACGGAATTAAACCATGCGAATCCAATACACTTTTTCAGTGACATGTTTATATTAAATAATCTTACTCTGTAAGCATGTTTTTGTCTTTGTGAATTTTGAATAGTATTAAATCAAAATGTAAGATTTGAACCAAATCATAACCATAATTCGAGAAAAGCTAATACATTTGATTGTAAGAACAATGTATTGTTTTTTCAGTATGTTGCAAATTCTTCATACTCTAAGACAGTCATTATTAGTAATGCTGAGAGGTGTTTATACACTAATTATTCTACTTTAGAAACTACGGAAGATGATTGTCTTACCATAACTAGAACATCTTGACTGACTCCCTTGGCCAAGTCGTTCTGATGATCATTTTTAGTCTTTCGTTTATTTTGTTTCTTCTGCAGGCTGCTGCGGGCTTTTTTCAGCTCTTTCGCCATAACGTCCTCAAACTCCCGACAGATCGTCTGAGTGGAGTCCTTCTCATTCAGATCCCACATGTCCTCCTGAACCAGAGGCCTCTTAAAGCCTTTGATTACCATGCTGAGGAACAAGATTCACAGGAGTATTATGCATATGAAAGACCAATACATTGTACATACAGTATAGGACTTGTACTGGACAGACACAACAGTGACATGCAGAAAGTCATCAGCAGATGGTCTAATCAGTAAAAAGAAGAAAAAAAAGACAAACGACAGAAATGCAAAATGAGGAACAGAAGTAAACTCAGATCCACCTGTTGAACCAGTTAAAGGTGATTCTGCTGAGAAACGTTGCTTTGGCTTCAGGATTCTGCAATGAATCAGAGAAGACAGTAAATTTGACAAATATACATTCACTGAATGCTTAAGTGACATTACATGCAAGATTTCTCACGCTTTCTGTACCATCTTTGAAATTCTTTTAACTTCAGGTGAAACATCAGCGATGGCTGATAAAACCAAAGCGATCAGCTGCAGTCCATAGCTGATGTAGAACAGACAGAACCGTGGAAGATCATCGATTTCTTCCTGAGGAGAATCATGTCAAATACATGATTATTTCAGCAACACTGTACAATAACATTCTATTCGGTGACATTACTTCATGCATTACAGGCACACATCTGTCATGAATCAAAAATGAACAATGATTTGTCAGTATTAATTTATAGATATACAGTTGTTCATTGCTCATTCATGGTGTTCATTATACATTAACAAATGTCAGTTTATAACACTTTAAATAAGTTTTCAGAAATCAGAAGATCAGTCATACTGAATCTCTTTCAAAACACACATTGTTTTAAAGTGGATTTACAGAAAATCATAATGTTTGTAATACTTTAAGGCTTAGAGTCCACGCTGAGCAGTTTATTGTAATTTACATTTGACAAAGATGTAAACAGTGAACCAAACTGTTAGTTTACTTTATGTATGCATATAAAG